>JBBPBX010038771.1:0-24020 GCA_038048925.1 Garcialebias charrua
AACTTCATTAGTTAACTAAAAAATTACTAATACAATGGATTTAACTAAAGATTTTAGTATTTTGTTAACAACTTAGATTTGATCATTTTTTTAAAACACAAGTAGATTTAGCATATTTAACATCGTTATCCAAATTGTTCCATAAGTCAATTCCCTGTATCAAAACAGTCCGACCCTTTCAACTAGTTCTACATTGAGGTTTTGCAAAAATCTCAGTTCCCTTAAGACTATAACAAGACCTTCTCTTAACATAAAACATTTGAACGTTTGGAGGCAGTAAGTTATTTTGAGCTTTATACAATGAAATATTATAATCCACCAAATCATAAAACTTCAATAACTTAAGTTGATTAAATATATATAGATTAAATAGAGCTGAGCTGGCTGACCGATTTTGAATCTTTGATTGGAGGGGGCCGAGCGCGGATCTGTGAGCTTGCGTCTCGAGCCACAGGCTAAAGCTGGCTAGCCGACCTCGAAGCCGCCGCATCCAGAGAGGGCTGAACGCCGCACGGACTGAAAAGACGTCGACAGGTATCGTGTGCAGACCTCGGAGCTGTTGCGATCGAAAGAGGCTGAGCGCCGTGCAAGTACCGGTGTACCGCTGTCGGGAGCTACGAGCTGGGCTAGCATCGGAGCTACGTGCTGTGCTAACTGAGCTAACATCCGAGCTGCTGTAACCGGAGGAGGCCAAGCACCGTGCGCAAACCGGAGGACCGCCGCCTGGAGCTTCGAGCTGGGCCGAGCGCCGTGCGCAAACCGGAGGACCGCCACCTGGAACTTCGAGCTGGGCCGAGCGCCGTGCGCAAACCGGAGGACCGCCGCCTGGAGCTTCGAGCTGGGCCGAGCGCCGTGCGCAAACCGGAGGACCGCCGCCTGGAGCTTCGAGCTGGGCCGAGCGCCGTGCGCAAACCGGAGGACCGCCGCCTGGAGCTTCGAGCTGGGCCGAGCGCCGTGCGCAAACCGGAGGACCGCCGCCTGGAGCTTCGAGCTGGGCCGAGCGCCGTGCGAACCGGAGGACCGTCGTCTGGAGCTGAGCTAGCATCAGAGCTGCACTTGGAGCTACGTGCTATGCTAACTGGGCTAACATCGGAGGAGGACCGCCGTCTAAGCCGGGCTAGTTAGCAAACCTCTTCGGATAACAGATCTGATTGCTGCAGGCTGCTGAAACCGTGAGTTCTGATCTGATAACTACTGATCTGGGTGCTGGGCCACAGCCACCATCGTTAGGCCTGTGAGCCTCGTGGAAGGGCCACGTGGTTCAGCAAACAAACCATCAACCAGAGACCTGCTACCACTAGATTACAAACTCTGTAAGTATGACGAGAAATAGAGGACAAAAGTCACCAGACTCGGAGGGAAACAACTCAGCAGAAATGCAAGACTTTAAACAATCACTCAACTTTATGGGTGAACAAATAGCAAAATTATCAGAAAAAATAGATTCCCAGGCCGGTCTGGTTAATGAAATAAGACAACTGAAAGAACTGATAATTAGCAAAGACAATAAAATTGCTGAACTGGAACAAAAAATAGATGACTTAGAACAATACACAAAGCAAGACAACTTAGTGATCTCAGGACTTGATGTTAGTAAGCGTCGGACATATAAGCTCCTACTAACAATGACCCAAATGAGAATGCACCTCAAGAAAAACTAGAGACTCTGGAGGAGCATGTAGTTACTTTTTTACAGGACATGAACATTGACATAGACTATGGGGACATTTCGTTCTGTCACAAACTGCCCAGTAAATCACCAAGATTCAAACCGTCAGTAGTCGTCAAGTTCATTAGAAGGAAGTTAAAAAACTATGTTATGCAAAAAAAAAAAAATCTGCAGGGATCAAACGTTTACATAAATGAACATCTAACAAAAAAAATGGAAACATTGCACATGAAGCAAGGTTGTTAAAAAACAGAACAAAATAGCATCAACATGGACAAGAAATGGATACATTATCAAAACAAAGGAAGGGTCTCAGCCTAAAATGATAAAAGAGCTGAAGGATCTGGATGAACTCAGGAGATGAAAAATTACAAATCAATGAAACAACTCACACTCAAAATGGATAAAATATACAGTGAAATGAACAAATACATTAGAACATGACAACATACGAAGACTCAGAACCTAAAATATATAATGTTGAAAATGTGATTGATGCAAATTTTTTTCCTGTAATAAAAGATAGCGAATATTATAATGAAGAGCAGTTTAATGACATCAATATATCAAATGGAGTTCTCTCTATTATTCACTTTAATAGCAGAAGTATAAATGCAAACATATCCAAAATAACAGATTACTTAAAACAGTTAAATAGAACTTTTACGATAATAGCGCTGTCAGAGACATGGCTCAATGATGATAACACAAGTAATATTCACATCGAGGGGTATGAATTATATCATATGAACAGAAATAATAAAAGAGGTGGTGGAGTCGCTCTATTTGTCAATAATGAAATAAAATGTAAATTAAATAGTGAAATGTCAATAATAGTTGATAATATTATGGAAATGATAACAATAGAAATAATAAACAAAAACGATAAAAACATAATAATAAGTTGTGTATATAGATCACCAGGAGCAAATATAGAAATATTCACGGATAAAATCTTGGAGCTAATGGAGAAGAGTTTTAATAAAAATGTTTTTTGTGTGGAGACTTTAACATTGATATGGGAAATAAAACAGATTCAAATAACATAAGCACATTTATAAACTCAATGTACAGTTTAAATATGTATCCATTGATATCAAAGCCAACAAGAATTACAACTCATAGTGCCACAATAATTGATAATATTTTCACAAATATAACAAATGGGGACGTGATAGGT
This sequence comes from Garcialebias charrua, assembly GCA_038048925.1. Lineage (NCBI taxonomy): Eukaryota > Metazoa > Chordata > Actinopteri > Cyprinodontiformes > Rivulidae > Garcialebias > Garcialebias charrua. The sequence continues at coordinate 2,850 of JBBPBX010038771.1, forward strand.
GGTATCTTAACGACCGACTTAAGTGATCATTTACCAGTTTTCACAATCTATAAAAATGATCAAAGCATCACAAAAGCAGTTACAACGAAGAAAAAGATCATAAACACGTCAAAAAAAGTTTTGGAAAAATTAAAAGAGGATCTAGATAAACAAGACTGGAATGAAGTGTATGTTGATGATGCAAACAGAGCATATGATGAGTTTATGAATATCTTGGAAGCTCTGTATGAAAAGAATTGTGTGCAAACAAATTACACAAAGAGAAATACGGTTGATCAACCATGGATGACAAAAGGGTTGAGAAATGCTTGTAAAAAAAGAATTATTTGTATTCATGTTTCTTGAAATTGCGAAGTCAGAGCGCTGAAGAAAAATATAAAAAGTATAAAAATAAATTAGTAGGGATTATAAGGAAACATAAGAAAGAATATTATAGTAAATTATTAGATAAAAGTAATGGTGATATGAAAGCAACATGGCGAGTAATGAATAGTGTCCTGAAGAATCATAAAACAAAAACTGGTATTTCAAAATATTTTGTAAAAGACAACGATGAAATTCATGATGAAAATGAAATTGTAAATGGATTTAATCAATATTTTGTGAATGTTGGATCAAGCCTTGCAGCTAAAATACCAAAAGTAGATAATAATGTGAGCCATTCAATTACAGGTTGTGCAAACAGTATTTTTCTAAATGGAACTAACAAAGAGGAAATAATGAAGGTAGTAAAAAATCTTACAGACAAGAGATCAAAAGACTGGGTGGACATGGATATGATGTTTGTAAAGGACATAATGAGCCATGTTATTGAGCCGTTTACATATATATGTAACTTATCATTTTCAACAGGAATATTTCCAGATAATATGAAAGTAGCTAAGGTAGTTCCTCTTTTTAAAAATGGTGATAAATGTGTGTTCAACAATTATAGACCTATATCCTTGTTACCACAGTTTTCAAAAATTCTTGAAAAACTATTTGTGAACAGACTAGATCAATTTATAGATAAACAAAATATTCTAAGCAACAGTCAGTATGGGTTTAGAGCAAAAAACTCTACATCAATGGCTCTCATGGAATTAATGGAACAAATAACTACTGCTGTCGATCAAAAACAATATTGTGTCAGTATTTTTGTTGATTTAAAAAAAGCATTTGATACTATTGATCACACCATTCTCCTTGAAAAATTGAACAAATATGGTATTAGAGGACCAGCATTACAGTGGGTATCTAGCTATTTAAAAGATAGGAAACAATTTGTACAAATAAATGATGTAAGATCTGACCTCTGTAATATCACATGTGGAGTTCCCCAAGGCTCTGTACTTGGACCAAAGCTATTTATTTTATATGTGAATGACTTGGTAAATGTGTCAGGACTCCTTAAATGTGTACTTTTTGCTGATGATACCACATTTTTCTGTTTAGGTGAAGATATAGAACAAATGTTGGAATTGATAAAGACAGAATTTGTCAAGATACAAACTTGGTTTAAAATAAATAAATTATCATTAAATCTAGAAAAACTAATTACATGATATTCAGTAATAAAAAGAAAACTGTTGATGTTCCACTCAAAATTGAGGGTGTTGAGATTTGTAGAGTGAATGAGGTGAAGTTTTTGGGTGTCATTATTGATGACAAACTGACATGGAAACAACACATAAACTCTGTAAGAATAAAAATAGCTAAATCAATTGCAGTACTATACAAGGTCAGTAAAAAAAGGCATTCAATACAAGATCAACTGGACTTTATTTGTAACAAAGGACTTTATTTGTAACATTTGTACAAAGTCAGAGACCTATTTAATGATAAAGCTCTGTATTAGTTGTATAACAAAATCATTGTTCCACACTTAATCTATTGTATTGATGTTTGGGGGAATGCGTGTAAAACAATCACAAAGCCTATTTTTGTATTACAGAAAAGAGCTGTAAGAATTATCACTAGAAAACATTACCGTCATCCATCAAGTACATTATTTTATCAACTGAAGTTATTGAAGTTCCATGATTTGGTAGACTATAATATTTTATCAGTTATGTATAGGGCTCAAAATAATGCATTACCTTTAAATATCCAAATGCATTTTGTTAAAAGACAAAGTTGTTATAATCTTAAGGGGACAGAGATGTTTGTAAAACCACAATTCAGAACTAGTTTGAAGGGACGTTCTACCTCAATCCAGGGAATTAGATTATGGAATGGCTTGGAGAATGTAGTTAAAAATGCCAAGTCAATGTTTACATTTAAGAAAATGATCAAAACGAATGTGTTAAAAAATATATGAAATAGCGTAATGTGTATTGTATTAGTTAGAAAATTAGAAAGAGTTAGTCATTTTGTACTGTTGGTTGAAGATTATTATTGTTTAATCTGATTGTTGGAAAAAAGGGGCAGATATAATAAGATTTATTCTTCTTTCTGCTACCTTTCATTTTTTTTATTTTGTACATTATCATTTATGGGATTGTCTTGTATTGTTTCTTTTGTAAAAAATGAACAAATTTAATAAACATAAACATAAACATAATCAGAGAGAGTCAGAGTCAGAGTCAGAGAGTCTTTATTGTCATTTGCACCGCATGTGGTACATGTGATGAAAACGAGATTATGTACACGAGGTCCCAGTTACATCCAACAACAAATGAAAGAGAAAAACAGTAATAACATCTAGAACTAACTAAGAAAAACATCAACTAGTAATACACTAAGCCTAATATAGTGGGAATAAACAGCAGCACGAACATGAGTTTGTATGAGCAGATGGTCACAGATGAACACAGATGAACACAGCAACAAGAAAACAGATCAGCATCAGCATGATGTGATATTTTGCAGTGTTTATTTTTTATTTTATTTTTATTTATTCATGAGTCTAACAGCCTCAGGGTAGAAGCTGTTCCTCAGTCTAGTGGTTCTACACTTGATGCTCCTCAACCTCCGTCCTGAGGGGAGTGGGGCAAAGAGTGAGTGTGCTGGATGAGTGAGGTCTTTCATGATGCAGGTGGCTCTTTTCCTGCATCTGGAGGTGTAAATGTCTGTGATAGTGGGGAGACTGACTCCAACAGACTTCTGTGCAGCCTTCACCACTCTCTGCAGAGCTTTCCTCTCTTATATTTCCTCTTAATATAGGAGCCAGTTGAGGTGGCTCGGGCATCTGGTTAGGATGTCTCCTGGACGCCTCCCTGGTGAGGTGTTCCGGGCATGTCCCACCGGGAGGAGACCCAGAGGAAGACCCAGGACACGCTGGAGGGACTATGTTTCTCGGCTGGCCTGGGAACGCCTTGGGATTCCCCCAGAGGAGCTGCTCCAAGTGGCTGGGGAGAGGGAAGTCTGGGCTTCCCTACTTAGGCTGCTACCCCCGCGACCAGACCCCGGATAAGCGGACGAAAATGGATGGATGGATGGATAAATATAATATATTTGATGGATGACAATAAGGTTTTCCTAAAATAATTCTCACAGCTCTTTTCTGTAAAATAAAAATAAAATTCAAAATAAGAGTCTGACTGTCACAGTTGGGATTTAGCAAAGTTATTTTCCTTTTAACATTTAAAGATAAATTGTTTCTCGTTGACTTGCTGTCTCAGTGTTTATTCAATTTATCAGAACTTTTTAAGAAACAATACTTTTTTAATGATGCACGACTTTGCAACAAATGAGCTCAACAGACGGGTTTGTGTTTTAAACTGATTCTGCTCTTTTCATTTTGAGACTTCAGACGTTTAAAATCGGTTCTGCTGAAGACTTTTTGGGTCCGTCCTCTGCAGATCTCAGATCCTGACTTCCATCTAAAGTCTACCTCGTGACTACACACAAGTCCTACATCAGCATGAAGTGTTCTACAGAACCGACCCATGGGCCATTTCTTACCTTCTGCTGTGATTCACAGGTTTCTGGTGGTTCGGTGGGTCAGAAGTGAAGGGTTTCTGTTTGAACCAGATCTGATCCGAGGTCTGATGGTGTCCGAGGTCGATGAACTCTGGTCGATGAGCCTCCGCGCACCGGTTTCGACGGTCAGGAATGCAAGATTCACCTCCAGTTAGGAGCTGGAGGGGAAACCGCACCAGTGTGAGATCATAAAAAGATGAAAATAGGGTCTTCAGAGGAAACTTGGTGAGGAACCTTCAGGGATGTTTCAGAGGACAGATTTCAGGACGGAGACAGGCGTCCTGCTGTCCCTGACAATTCGTGGACTTCAGACTGTTTATCAGTCCATGTTTACTCTCCTCTGGTTGGTTCTGCATGAGAACCAGACCTTGTGTTCCAACAAACAGAAACATGATGCTGACAGACGCCAGGGATGGTTTCTGACAACTGGTTTTAATAAAGATCGGGCTTTCTTGGACTGTGAGGTCTCACTCTCTGAAGAAGGACCTTTGCAAACTGAGGTGTCCTGCAAACCAACCCACAAAGACCAGCTGGTATTTGGGGTTTGACTCCCATCACCCCCTGGAGTCATCAGGACTCTGTACCACAGAGCACACAGCGTCCCCACTAACTCAGGAGCCATTAGAAGGAGAAATCCCACACAAGACAGGCTCTAGAGAAATGTGGATATCCTAACTGGGCCTTCCTGAAAGCAGAGAAGAAACCCAAACAGGACTCCAGCCAGCCATCAGGTGAAAAGAAGGAACCCAGACCCAGACCAGTGGTCATTCCGTATGTTGCAGGAGTTTCAGAGACATTGAGACATCCATCCATCCATTATCTTTTACTCGCTTCTTCCATTTTGGGTCACTGGGGTTTCCGGTGCCCGTGTCCAGCAATCACTGTGCGAGGGGCGGGGTACACCCATGACAGGTCGCAAGTCCATCACAGGGCGAATCTGGGACATTTATTTTCTAAAAACAACTTCCCAGTGGCTTTTAAACCCCAAAATACATTACGGCAAAGACTGGTTCATCCCAAAGATCCAGTCCCCTGGCACAAACAGAGTAATATTGTGTATGCTGTTCAGTGTCAGGAGGGCTGTGATCAGTCTTATATCGGGGAAACTAAACAGCCACTGGCCAAAAGGATGGCCCAGCACAGAAGATCAACATCATCAGGTCAGGACTCTGTGGTCTACACTCATCTCCAGGCCAGAGGTCACACTGATATTCACATCCTTGATAGAAAGGAACAATGGTTTGAGAGAGGAGTCAAGGCTGAGTTATACTCGCGCTTTGGTCCGCTGGCTGGAGCGTGCGCAGCGTGCGGCTTCATGCGTTTACAGTGTCGCCGCTGTGTTTATAGTTGACGCACGGCGGCGCATGGCAAAGTGCTGTTCTTTTACGGACCAGCAGGTGGCAGTACCCTCTAAAACCTGTGCATATGTTGCAAGAAAGGTTGTAGAAGAAGAAATCTACTGTAGAAGAAGAACTGTTTGAAGTCACACAACAAAAACAAATGCTTTCCGCTCGCGTGCTGAACTGTTGTCTTTATTAGAGGAGCAAATCATAATAGAACAACAGTTATTGTGTCTTGCGGTTTTAATGCATGGAGTCAGCGGAGGAGGAAGCGATCACTTGACTTTTGGCAAAAAACAAAAGAAAAGTCCACATCAGGGATGAAGAAGGGGAATTTAATACATTTGTGTCACATACAAAACATTCCTCCATGCGTTGCGACGCCGTCTCCACGACCACAGCGGCGCAGACAGCTGCAGGCTCTGGCGTGAAGAGCGTGAAGGCTGTCGGGTGAGGTCCCCACCCGACCTGTCAATCAGCGCCCACGGCACGCGCACTAGCCTTGCGGAGTTTCAAAAATACGGAGGTGCGCGACACGCGCCAAACCGACGCGCGGGGCCTACGCGCAGGGGTGGGGATGTTGCGTGACTTTTGGCGCGTGCACCCTCGCACGCTGCGCGACGAGTATAAATCTAGCTTAAAGGAGGCCATCTTTGTGAAAAGAAACCGTCCATCATTAAACAGAGGTGGAGGGCTCCAGGTTCGACTGTCCCCCTCTTACAATGCTGTTATTGCTAGTATCACTCAGCCCTCTGTGAATAGCAAACAACCATGATGGTCCTCGTGTGAACAGCTAGTTCTGGATGTCAACAACAAACTGGTTGATCCAATAATTCTCAGTGGGGTCATCTGGACAGTTTCTTTTTTATAGAAACGTTTCACCCTCCATCCGGAGGGCTTGATCAATCAGAGGAGTTCCAGCTGTTTCCCCACCAAGCAGTAACACCTTTTTCATTCATTCATTCAACCTTTATTTAGTCAGGTAAATCTCATTGAGTTGGTCCACCTTAAGTAGACCAACCAGTTTGCTGGAGCCAAGATGGTTTCTGGGGTTCGTCCTGTTCCTCGTCGACTCCTCCCAGGCAGGCAGCCACACCAGAAGTGGTTCAAGGCAAGAAAGTTCATGCTCAATCATCCAGGTTGATCCACTATGAGAAGGTGCAGCTTATAAGACTAAGATTATTGCAGCTCCTCAGATTGAAGAAGTATTTTGGATAAAAGACGAAACGTTTCCACAAGTTCTTTTTTTATCCGTCCAGAGGACCTGATGTAACTTTGTTGGATCGTATCTCCTGCTGGTTCTGTCCTGATTCATTTACAAACAGTCTTACACTGTTTCCATTTAATGGGAGATCCAGAAGATCAACAAATGTCCAGAAACAGTAAAAACTGGATCCTCGAGTAAAACCAGACTCAGTCTTCGACAAAACCCAGTCTTGGTGGAGGAACCTTTGTTGGTGAGATGTTTCTTGCAGTGTGTCTCTAGGTCTGCACACATCTCAGGAGGGACTTTGGCCCACTCCTCTGGACCTCTGCAGAAACTCTAGATCCTTCAGGCTTCTTGGCTGCACTTTGAAGCTCAAAGCTTCAGCTCCTCCACAGAAGACCAAGGTCTGGAGACTGGCTCTGATGCTCCAGGAATAGGGCTGAACAATTAATTGCATTTGCAATAATATCGCAATATGATAAAATGAGATTTTCTTATCGCGAAGGCTGCCATTTGACTGGTCACGTGACACAAATCTTTATCAACACTTAAAAAACACCACAAAGACATTTACGATGGTTGCATGGCTAGAATGACAACCAGTGCTTCAACTTCAAGTAAGCAAAGTATCAGCCGACAGGGATCACTGACCGAACTGTTTGAACTTCAAACAGTAATTTTTTTTTAATATCTATTTTTTTTACATTTATTTAATAACTGTCATGTGAAGTTCAGACAGTAGTTATGAAGTTCACTTAACATGTTTACTATTATGTTTATGAAACAAGAAAAAATAGAAATGGTGAAAAGAAAAGGCATAGATTTGTTTGCTTTATTGTAATCTCTACTTTAAATAAATCTGACATTGTTTATAAAACAGATTGATTTATTGCTTCTGTTTGTTGAAGAATACTTGAGAAGATATTAAAAAAATAATCACGTTTTAAATCGCAATTTATAGAAAAAAAATGCAATTATTTTCCAAAATCGTTCAGCCCTATCCTGGACCTTCGTGCATTTCTTCTTTAGCTGCTCATTTGTGGGCCTGCAGAGATGTGTTGGGTCATTGTCCTACAGAGACCTATCTTCAGGGTTCTGCCAGAGATAACAAGGTTCTGGTTCAGGGTTTTCATTCATTGGTTCCTCAGTGAAGTTGTCCTTCATCCCGAGACCCTAACCATGCTGCTTCTACCTCCATGCTTCTCTGTGGAGATGGTGATCATTTAGGGGCGGCCGTGGTGTAGTGGTAATGGCAGTCGACCCCTGATCGGAAGGTTGGAGGTTCGAATCCCGCATCCGCCCACCATGTGTCGTTGTGTCCCTGGGCAAGACACTTAACCCCGAGTTGCTCCCGGTAGGTCTGGATGGCGCCTTGCAAGGCAGGCTACCACTACTGGTGTATGAATGAATGGGTGGATGGCTGGTATTGTAAAGCGCTTTGGGGCTCCTCACAGGGACTGGAAAGCGCTATATAAATAAGCTCCATTTACCATTTAGATGGTTTCTACTCTGACTTTCTTCCACAGAACCTTCCGTCCATCAGTGATGATGGTTATTGCTGATGCATGCTGGGAAATCTGCATGAAAGCCACGACCAGCTCGTCTCTTCAGTGACAAACTGTCATTTTCACCAAATAAAAACAGGAACGTTTTATTTTAAGAGTTTATTTGAAGAAAACAAACATAAATAAAAAGATCAAAGAGTTTTTATCCAACCAGAGGAGTATTTCAGAAAGTTCTTCCTGATGTTCGTCTCTTTTTGGATCAAACTGGTTCCTGCCTGGTGGACCTGAAACCAGTCGAGAGTCCTGAATCACTGAGTGTCTCTGTGGTTTCTGCAGATTGGTTTGGTGCAACTGGACCCGTTGTTCTGGGTGAACTGGATCTTTAGCTCGTGGTCGTTGGTTCTGATCCTACAAAGAATCTGTGTCTACAGGAAGTGGAAGAACCGGGAGCAGAAACTTGATCAGTCGTTTCTTTTCTTCCATCGCTCCGTGTTTCTGTACATTTTATACAACTTTACATCTGTGCTTCCCAAAGTCCTCGGGTTCTGGGTCCTACACCGAGCCGCCTCGGCCGCCGCCTCCTTGGGTTCTCAGCTCGTGCCAGATTTTGACGAACGGTTCTCGGTTCTTCCAGATCCACTCGTGACCAAACAGGATGTACCATCTGAGGAGAAAAGAAACATCTGGTTGAAACCAAAACCTCTGCAGAGCTGCTGGTTCATTGGACCCCACACTGCCCCCTGAGGGCCAGGCTGGGAATTACAACTAAAGTCTCCCAAAAACTTCCAACTATGTTGGACTAAACACATCAACTGTTTGAACTAAGAATCCATTTGAGGAAACATCTGGTAATTTACAATCTGAAGTCAGAAACGTCTGTTTAAAGCTGTTCCAGCAACAACAAAAGATTTAAATGTCAGAAGTCCAGTTCAGAACCAGCTGGAGGAGCATTTAGTAACTAATGAGGTTCATTATCAACACGTCAATTATAACAGAAATGTTTTATTAACATTGATGCTTCATAAAGTTACGAAGCAGCTGCTGAAACAGATAAACTCACATCCCAAACATGGCTCCTCCTAAATGAGCAGCGTGGTCGAAAAACCTCCATCCCAGCACCACACCCACGGTATCCATGGCGACAATGGCCTTCAGAGCCTGCAGAGACAGGAGACGGGTGAGAGAGGACAAGGAGGATCGTAACGGACAGGTGAGGAGGTGGGCGGAGCCTTACGTTGGCAGCAGTGAAGGTGAACATGGGGAGGAAGACGATGGCCAGCTTGGCTTCAGGGATTTTGGTGCAGACGGCAGCCAGGACGGTCATGATGGCACCGGACTGGAACCAGAACCACAAACAGAGACAGATCTGAGTCCAGAACTCACACAGAGAAGACCAGAGGGGACATGCTTCTGAGTCCAGGGGGGACATGTTTCTGAGTCCAGAGGGGACATGATTCTGAGTCTGAATGTCGTACCCCAGACAATTTTGGATAAAATAGATGCCATTTCCTGCATTCTGGTATATTTTACAAATATTTATTAAGTAGATTAACATGAAACTAAAGATGTAAACTCATTATTAAAATGACTGCAAAGCTGCAGCTCTGCAGGTAAGGGGCGTTCACTTCAGGACAAACTGAGGTCGCTTTGATTTGTCAGTTATAATCATCAGCATTAAAAAAAAAAAACATTTGAAATATATCAGTCTGTGTGTAACAAATGAATATATTTGTATGGTACAAGTTTCACTTTTTGAACGGATTTACTGAAATAAATCAACTTTTTCACAATATTCTAATTTTATGACCAGCACCTGTATTTCAAATGTACTTTTAATCACTTTATGCGGCTCGGGAGGTTGCTGAGGCAAAAACTCGGGCGTGGGAGGAGTTCGGAGAGGCCATGGAGAATGACTTCCGTACGGCTTCGAGGCGATTCTGGTCCACCATCCGGCGTCTCAGGGGGGGAAAGCGGTACGCGACCAACACCATTTATGGTGGGGATGGCGTGCTGTTGACCTCAACTCGGGATGTTGTGAGTCGGTGGGCGGAATACTTCGAAGACCTCCTCAATCCTACTGGCACGTCTTCCACTGAGGAAGCGGAGCCTGGGGACTTTGGGTCGGGCTCTCCAATCTCTGGTGCTGAGGTCACCGAGGTGGTTAAAAAGCTCCGCGGTGGCAAGGCTCCGGGGGTGGATGAGATTCGTCCTGAGTTCCTTAGGGCTCTGGATGTTGTGGGGTTGTGTTGGCTTACGCGACTCTGCAATATCGCGTGGACATCGGGGGCAGTTCCCTTGGATTGGCAGACTGGGGTGGTGGTTCCCCTATTCAAAAAGGGGGACCGTAGGGTGTGTTCCAACTATAGGGGGATCACACTCTTAAGCCTCCCTGGTAAGGTCTATTCAGGGGTTCTGGAGAGGAGGGTCCGTCGGATAGTCGAACCTCGGATTCAGGAGGAGCAGTGTGGTTTTCGTGCTGGTCGTGGAACACTGGACCAGCTCTACACCCTCAACAGGGTCCTGGAGGGCGCGTGGGAGTTTGCCCAACCAGTTTACATGTGCTTTGTGGACTTGGAAAAGGCATTCGACCGCGTCCCTCGGGGGGTTCTGTGGGGGGTACTCCGGGAGTATGGGGTACCAGGCCCATTGATATGGGCTGTTAGGTCCCTGTACGACCGGTGTCAGAGCTTGGTCCGCATTGCCGGCAGTAAGTCAGGCTCGTTTCCAGTGAGAGTTGGACTCCGCCAAGGTTGCCCTTTGTCACCGATTCTGTTCATAACTTTTATGGACAGAATTTCTAGGCGCAGCCAAGGTGTTGAGAGGATCCGTTTTGGTGACCTTAGAATCGCTTCTCTGTTTTTTGCAGATGATGTGGTCCTATTGGCTTCATCAGATCGTGATCTACAGCTTTCGCTGGAGCGGTTTGCAGCCGAGTGTGATGCGGCCGGGATGAGGATCAGTTCCTCCAAATCCGAGGCCATGGTCTTGAGCCGGAAAAGGGTAGCATGCCCTCTCCGGGTCGGGGAGGAGGTCCTGCCCCAAGTGGAGGAGTTTAAGTATCTCGGGGTCTTGTTCACGAATGAGGGAAAACTGGAGCGTGAGATCGATAGGCGGATAGGTGCAGCGTCCGCAGTGAAGCGGGCGCTGTACCGGTCTGTCGTGGTGAAGAGAGAGCTGAGTCGAAAGGCAAAGCTCTCAATTTACCGATCGATCTACGTTCCCACCCTCATCTATGGTCATGAGCTTTGGGTTGTGACCGAAAGAACAAGATCTCGGATACAAGCGGCTGAAATGAGTTTTCTCCGCAGGGTGGCTGGACTCTCCCTTAGAGATAGGGTGAGAAGCTCAGTCATCCGGGAGGGACTCGGAGTAGAGCCGCTGCTTCTCCACATCGAGAGGAGCCAGTTGAGGTGGCTCGGGCATCTGGTTAGGATGCCTCCTGGACGCCTCCCTGGTGAGGTGTTCCGGGCATGTCCCACCGGGAGGAGACCCAGAGGAAGACCCAGGACACGCTGGAGGGACTATGTTTCTCGGCTGGCCTGGGAACGCCTTGGGATTCCCCCAGAGGAGCTGCTCCAAGTGGCTGGGGAGAGGGAAGTCTGGGCCTCCCTACTTAGGCTGCTACCCCCGCGACCAGACCCCGGATAAGCGGAAGAAAATGGATGGATGGATGGATGTGTGATTTATAAATGTATTAAGTGCAGGATCATTTCTCATTTAATGAGTATATCCCACACCGGGGTCAGCTGTGCCGCGTCATCCTCCTCCCTGCTGCAGTGATTCACACAAAAGTGCAGGAACTTATGCATAGTGCAAAACTTGAATTACATTTGTGTTTTTTAATAAAACTGCCCATGACTTTGAACTTTTAGTGGCGGAGATTTAAAAATAAAATAAAAAAAATAAAGAGCAGAAGCAGAAATGTGAAGGAACAGCTCTGATGTGAATTCAAAAAAGTTCAAGAAAAAACGTGCTCTGATGTGATATTAGGAAGCTTTGTTTAAAATTATAGTTTTATTTAGTTCATAGTTTTACAGTCACTCTTTGTCAGGCGGGTTGAAAAATATGCAGAGTAATCCTTCAAATGTGCAGACACGGCTGCACACCTCTTCCTGTCTGCTCCGGACCACGCAGCTACCGTAAATGACTCCACCCAAACGGCAATGTAGAAACAATGGGCCTCATGCAAGAACCGTTCGTACGCACAGATTTGTTCTTAAACTGTGCGTACGAGTGATTTAGGATCATTTGTGGCATTCAACAATGTTTTCGTATTCTAAGATTTTTTTCAGATACGAACAAAATTTACGTGTGGTCCAGACCTGTCGTATATTTTACGAGCAGTCAGTCTGCTGTTATCCAGACGGATTTTCTCCACTAATAACTTTATACTTCGTTATTTAGAAAATATTTTGGGTTTAAAAAAATCACGCACCATAATTATTCTTGACAATAGGTTATTCTGTTTGAATTAGAATTTTAAGTTTAATTTGTCTGGTGTGTCGCAGGCTTCGGTGAGTCGTGCGCTCCCCTTGGTCATCAAAGCCCTCCTCAAATTAACACCCAGGTACATAAAATTCCCATACACCGCCGCAGAACAAGTACAAATTAAGACTGATTTTCATGCTATTGCTGGACTGCCAAACACCATCGGAGCAATAGACTGTACACACATACGGATCAAAGCACCTTCACCTGACGCATTCCCATTCCTCAATCGGAAGCAATACCACTCCATAAATGTCCAAATTATATCTGATTCCAAATATAACCTGCTAAATGTGGTTGCGCGATGGCCAGGAGGAGCGCATGACTCATTTGTGCTGCAAAACAGTGCTGTTGGCACGCGTCTTGCGCAAGGTGCGCATGGAGATGGCTGGCTTGTTGGTAACTTTTTAATTTGTAATTGAGGATTTGGAATTATTCTCTGATCATTTACCTATAACTCACTATTTTCCACAGGTGATCGAGGCTATGCATTAGCCCCATGGCTTATGACACCTCTAAACAGCCCTCAGACAAGACAGGAGCGCTTGTGTAATAAGCTGCATACACGCACTCGTGCTGTAGTTGAGCGCACAATTGGAGTTTTGACATGACATTTATTTTTCCATCCATCTCGGTAACGCAGACTTTTCCTTGACCTCCTCCTGTTGCAGTCATAGAGCACCGTGCTGCGGCGAGACGTTTTTTTGAAGCCATTTTCAGATCAAACCATTTTTTCTTGATTTCTGATACTGTACGACCCACGGGAGACACAACATTAACAGCAGTGGTTATTTCATTGGCTTTAGCTGGTCCTTTAATCCCATGAGTGACGCTGCTAAAAAGGACAGATTTTCTTTTCTCGATCTCGGAGAGCAGAACTTCAATCTCCGCACCCAAGTTCTTCTTTTTACTTTTCGCTGTCATTTTATGAACGGACACTTCCTGCTCTCTGAGGCAGGAAACGTAGCCTTATATGGTGTTTTGAGGGGTGTGAATTATGCAAATGACCTCTCCGCGTGCACGAGCAGGTGGATAGAACAGGTGCAATTCATTATATTTACGCAGCTCATTTACACACTTTTCCTGAGGATAGAAGTTTGTTGAATCTGACGTGGCATGTTTGTACGAACGCTTCGTACGAACAAAAGAGAAATTTAGGATAAAAATACGAACATGTTCTTGCATGAGGCCCAATCTGCATGCGTCTAACAGAAACTGAAACTTACGGCTTGTGTATGTTGACCTGCGTCAAGAGTGAGTCATTGACAGACGTGGTGGAGAGAATCTGGTGATTTTTAAAAATAAAAGTTTTTTTCCTTCTTCTGTGTGGCCCGGTACAAATTGACCCACAGCCTGGTATCGGTCTGCGGCCTGGTGGTTGGGGACCACTGCCCTATATAACCCCAGAGCACCTTAACCTTCCGTCTCTGCTCTGACACCAAGTCATTAAAGAGACAACTCTAAAGGTGTGGACCTAAACGGATCAGAATCACAGTGACGTCAGAACAACATCATCAGAAGCTGTACAGCTGATCTGGTCCTAAACATGTTCTGCCAGGTGTGAACCATCTCAGAGCAATCACCTAACATGGATCTTTAACGACATGCGTGAACGACCTCTGTCCAGTATTCAGTTAGAAAAGCAGAACCGTGTTCCTTACCGCTCCGAGAGACGGGCCGAACCTCCCCGTGGCCATCTTACAAACATAACTGGCAAACGTGGAGACAACCCCTGAAAGACAAGACGACAAAATCCTCTTAAAACGACAGAAGAAGCATTTTCTGCTAAAACACAGAGCGAGCACCGAAGGACTGAAGAAGCTGAAGCTGAGTCAAAAGTAGCAGAGCGGTAGCGAAAAGCTAATAGTAGCATATAAAGACAAAACCAGAAGCTGAAGCAGATTTCATAGAACAATAGCGCTCAGCATCTGAAATAGGGCTGCAAATCTCTCAGTGTCTGGAGAATAGATTCGATTCCGATTTTTGGTGTCACGATTCTATTCAAAATCGATTTTTTGATTCCGAAACGATTTTTCTATTAAAATTTTCATAAATTTAGTTTCAGTTTTGTAACTGACAAGCTGAAAAGAATAAACAACAATGTAAACATATAGAACATTTATTTAAAACAATAATTTTAGGTTCCTTATTGTATCAAATTTTTTGCATCGTTTGATATTTATACCAAAAATAGGAACAAATAATACAGGAATGCATTAAATTCTGTAACTTAAATAACCAGTATTAGGTTAGCTTTTTGCTCTGTTACTTATAGAAGATTATTGTTTGAACTTGTTTTGTTTTTGAAAAAAGGGGCAGATAAAATAAGATTTCTTCTTCTTTCTGCCACCTTTCATTTTATGTATTCTTTCATATACTATGAGATATGGTTTTATTTTCTTTATCTTTGGGGTTTTAATGTAAAAAATAAATAAATAAATAAATAAAATCGATTTGGGGGCTTTTAGAATCAATTCTGAATCGCCAGGACTAAGAATCTAGATTCTTTAAAAAATCTATTTTTTCCTGCACCCCTAATCAACATTATCGCCTCCTACTCGGCCCGGCCGGGGCATTTTTCACAGCTTTCTGAAATCTTTATTCTCATCTGGATAGATTTTTATTTAATTTAAATTGACTAGAAAATAAAATAAAAATCTCTGGTCTTATAGGACAGGCCTTCATGTGACTTCATGTGAAGTGACTGTTTTGTGGGCGTTAAAGATAAATAATGAAACCGTGATGAATAAAACACAAGCTGATGTTTTTGAAACCTCGCTCCGAACAGAATCTCTGTTTTTATCAGTTCGCTGGACGACGGTCAGAGTCGAAAGACACGCGGAGCAGGAAGCGTTACTGGCTGAGCCCAGAGGACGACACTTGTAATCTGAAACATTTTTCTGCATATTTATGATGCACAAACAGCTTTTTTAGCTGCTCAGACATTAAATCATTCAGCTCATTTGGGAGATGGCTGCTGTGACTTTTGGTTTTTGTAGCTTTCCAAAACATTTAACTTTCCAAATATTTTCCACATAGAAATACATGGAGATCTCTACAATGCATCGAATACGGTTCTTTTAAATATTCTCAATATGGTGCTTCAGCTTGTTGCTTTTTTCTCTTGCTATGCTACTTTTAGCTTCTAGCTATCATTTAGATACTTTTAGTCTTTTGTTTGCCTCTTGCTACTTTAAACTTCTACTTATGTTTAGCTTCTAGTTAGTCCTTTGTTACATTTAACATTAATTTAGCTTTGTTGCTGTTAGCTTTAAGCTAGCTTTTTGATCATTTTAGCTATACCTTTAAGCTCGGTTTGATAAGTTTAACTTCTAGCTATACCATTCTGCTGTTGTTGACTTTAGCTCGCCCTTTACTACTTTTAAATTCTAGCTAAATTTTGGATCATTTATAAAACCTTTTGCTACTTTTAATTTCTTACTACATTTAGCTTTTAGTTAGCTTTTGTTGCTATTAGCTTTGAGCTAGCTTTTTGATCAATTTAGCTACCTTTAAGCTCTGTTTGATACGTTTAACTTCTACCATTCTGCTGTTGTTGACTTTAGCTCACCCTTTATTACCTTTAAATTCTAGTTGAACTTTTGATAATTCATAAAACCTTTTGCTACTTTTAGTTTCTTACCAGATAGCTAGCTGTTGCTATTAGCATTAAGCTAGCTTTTTGATCATTTTAGCTACCTTTAAGCTTGGTTTGATAAGTTTAACTTTAGCTACCGTGTACCATTCTGCTGTTGTTGACTTTAGCTCACCCTTTACTACTTTTAAAATCTAGCTAAACTTTTGATAATTTATAAAACATTTTGCTACTTTTAGTTTCTTACGACACTTAGCTTTTAGATAGCTTCTGTTACTATTAGCTTTAAGCTAGCTTTTTGATCATTTTAGCTACCTTTAAGCTTGGTTTGATAAGTTTAACTTTAGCTACCATTCTGCTGTTGTTTACTTTAGCTCACCCTTTACTACATTTAAATTCTAGCTAAACTTTTGATCATTTATAAAACCTTTTTCTACTTTTAGTTTCTTACTACATTTAGCTTTTGGATAGCTTGTGTTGCTATTAGCTTTAAGCTAGCTTTTTGATCATTTTAGCTACCTTTAAGCTTGGTTTGATAAGTTTAACTTTGGCTATACCATTCTGATGTTGTTGACTTTAGCTCGCCCTTAAATTCTAGCTAAACTTTTGATCGTTTATAAAACCTTTTGCTACTTTTAATTTCTTACTACATTTAACTTTTAGTTAGCTTTTGTTGCCATTAGCTTTGAGCTAGCTTTTTGACAAATTTAGCTACCTCTAGCTCTGTTTGACAAGTTTAACTTTAGCTATACCATTCTGCTGTTGTTGACTTTAGCTCGCCCTTTACTACTTTTAAATTCTAGCTAAACTTAAAACCTTTTGCTACTTTTAATTTCTTACAACATTTAGCTTTTAGTTAGCTTTTGTTGCTATTAGCTTTGAGCTAGCTAGTTAGTTTTTAGATCATAAGTAATTTGTACTTTTAATTACTTTTAGCTATCATTTTGAGGGAGTGCAGAGTTTAGAGAAGGTGGGCCTGTGATCGGGGGGGATCGCTGGTTCAACTCCCTGGGCTGACAACATTAAAATGTGGGTGGGAAAGGTGAAACAGACACACCTGTCTCCATCCTCATTTGCCCCACTCTGGGCCCTTGAGCAAGACACTTAACCCCCACCATCTGTTCCACACAGAGGGCTGTAGCTCAGTGGTCTGTGGTTGCGTCAGGAAGGACAACCGGAGTAAAAATAATCACAAAGTCTTCGTGCGACGTTTGCTGTGGTGACCCCTGAAAAAGGGAGCAGCCGAAAGAAGAAAAAAATCCTTTAGCTATCATTTTGATACTTTTAAGTTTCTATCAGTGTTTTGATAGTTTTGACCTAACTTTGACTTAAAGTTTTGCGGCTCTCATTTGATACATTTAGCTAATGTTTTGCTACTTTTAACTTTGTGTTAATCTTTTGCTACATTTAGCTTCTATCTACTGATTCGCTAGTAAGTTTTATCTAACCTTTTGCTACTATGGACTTTTAATTAGTGTTTTGCTTCTTTAGGGTTTTTCAAGTTGTTACATTTAGCTCTGTCCATTTGCTACTTTTAAGAATCGGCTGGCGTTTTGCTTGCTGTACATTTGAGCTATGTCCTTCTTGTTTTAGCTTGTATACAGCTGTTTCAGCTTATTTGGCAACCTTCAGCGCTCAGAGAAAATGTATTTTCTCTGTTTTTTCGGTCATTTCAGACCCACATCTCGTGTTTATGAAACATGAATGAGATGCTATCGGTTGAGTTTGTGTCGTTTTACACCAGATCAGAGTGGAACTCGTGTGTGTGTGTGTGTGCGCTCACACACCTGAACAAGAACCACCAGCTGTTCTTTTGTTAGCAGAAAGGTCGAGCTGCTTCTCTCCATCCTGAATATATTCACACAACCTCCTCTGTCCTCCTCAGACTTTTTAACAAATGTTGACACAGAAAAGTCCACGTTTGTCTCGTGATGTTCCCTCACATCTGTAATCTCTCCTGGCTGTCAGACAGATGTGTGCTTCTGTCAGACAGATGTGTGCTCTGCAGTTGGAGCATCACTGATGTTGCACAACCATCTAGCGCAAACACACACACAGAAACAAACCAGGACACGGCTCCAGACTGGTTCTGGTTCTGGCCCGTTTGGCTGCGCGCTCCGGACCCAAACATGACTGACACGCGCATCCGACAAAACGCAGCACAAGCATCAAACCCGAGAAATTCAGAAACACTCACGCGCTCCAGCTGATTGATCCATGGATTGTAGCAGGTGGGGGGGGGTTAATAATGACCCCCCTCCCCAACGCGCGCGCACCTCTCCAAGAAACAGGCGGAGGATGGAGTGGGGGTGCGCGCCTGGTTTTGCCTGCAGGCTCCGGTCCTCCTCCTGCTGCCTGGCTCCTGGGCTCGGATCAGCACCTCCTCCTGTGGATGCTGAGCAGGACTGAGCAGCTCTGTGGGCTGATGATGAAGAGGAGGGTGAGGAAGAGGATGAGGAGGGTGATGTCGCGGGAACTGGAGCCTGAGAACGAGATCAGCCTGAGTCACCCCCACTTTTTTAACTCTCATGTCCCCTGAACGGTGTTTGGTATATAAGATATCTATGGTTTGGATGAAGACTATCTGGAAAGCCTCTGTTTCCAGATCTGTAAGCTGTAAATCCTCACTTTGTGCGTGTGTGTGTGTGTGTCTGTGTATTTTATTTGTATTTGCTTTCCCTCCCTCGTGCGCAGCAGCAGCTCCTATAGAAAAATGTGGGTCAGTGCCCCACTTCATGGTGCACATACTGCTGCCCAAACATGAAATATTCAATGAGTGCCTCTGAAAAATGGATTGATCATGTGTTGCTGAGGGGGTTTATCATCACTGACAGGGTCACACCCCTGTGGGTAAGTATGGAAGCCCATTACAGCCACTTTAATTAAAAATAAACTATAGGACAGGACAGGAATGCAGACTTACTTAAGGATTTCCAAAATAAATTTGCAAAAAAGAGGCTGACGCAGCAAAAACTTATAAAAACCTGCAGATCTGCATCAAAGAGACACGGAGGGAAACGACGTTCCACCGAGGAACGAATGAAGAACTGGAGGACTGGAGGTGATGAGAGAAGTGGCTGCAGCTGTGGCAGGTGTAGGTGGGCGTGGCAGTTCGACAACTGATGGCACACAGGAATGAAACAAACACAAAAACCAAAAGAGAAAATAAAATAAAAAACAGTACAGGTGGTCCCCGACTTGCGAACAAGTTCCGTTCCTACGCGCCGTCGTAACTCGAAAATCGTCGTAAGTCGGAAAATACGTCCAAACTGCACCTCATACGTACAGTATTTTATTTTACCAAGTACTTAGCCTATCCTAACACATTACCCTCCAGGGGTGTTCAGGCTTTTTCAGCATGCAAGCTATTTTTGAAATGATCAAGTCAAAGTGACCTACTATAAGGCCCCGTTTACACAAAAACAACCTGTGGAAACATTAGTGATTTTTCAATGTTTATTGGGGGTATTAAACAAAAAATAAGCTGGTTTACATGAAAAATGCTGTAGTTTTCATGTCAGTCGGGTTGCCAGATAAGAAATTATGAACTATAGTACAGTACTGTGGCTTTAAAATTATAGTATTTTGACCTAAACTGTTGTGTTTGCTGAGTAAAGATATTCTAAGATTCAATTCAGTTTATTTATATAGCGTCAATTCACAAAAGAAGTAATCTCAGGGCACTGAAAAGACAATTATTTTTTTAATGTCATGCTGCGATCTACCAGTACTACCTCAGAGATCTACCAGTAGATCACGATCTACGTAATGAGCACCCCTGCCCTACATAATTATCAAAGAACACATACATTCGGAACCATAATGAAGGGAAAAAGAGTTCATTTCTAATTGGGAGCTGGTGAAGCCTTCCTCTGCCTGTTAGCATGTTAGCTCGGTGCTCCTCCAACATCTGAGGCTGCCTGTAGGTCGCGCGGTCCAGACTGTTACAGCAAGGTCTGTTAGCATGTTAGCTCTTGCTCCTCCGGTCCAGCTCAGCTGTTTCTGCCGTCTGGTGACAAAAACCGCCCTCCTAACCTCCTCTGCTCCGGTCTGCCTGTCCAAACATTCAGGTCTCCTGTAGTAATTTTCCACTGAGTGCGTCAAGCTACTCTCCCCCCTCCCTCCTGTAAACCTCCTGTAAATTTACGCTGTCCTCCGGTGAGTTTCGGTACCGTATTTTTTGGTGTAAAGGCGCATAAACCGCGGAACTCGAACAACGCTTTTCAAGGGCGTTCGTAAGTCGAGGCCGTCGTAACCTGAGGACTACTTGTACATCAAAGCTCATGCTCAGTCAGGTCATCTGGATATTTGCGCCCTCTATCCAGAGAGCGCTTCATCAGACTGAGGAGTCCCACGTAAACGGTTGTTCCCACTAAGCAGTACACTCCTTTAGTGGACCAACCAGTTTGCTGGTGATAAGATGGCGTCTGGGGGGCTGTCCTGTCCCCCGTTGACTCCTCCCAGGCAGGCAGCTACAGTGGTTCAAGACATCAAAGTTCATGCTCAATCATCCAAGTACAAAATCCAATAATGGTCAATCTGGTCATCTCATCACCATCAAACTGGTTTGTCCACTAAAGGAGTGTACTGTTGGGAAAAACAGTTCACTTGCCTGGATAAGCCCTCCAGATAGAAATGGAACATTTATTTAAAACATTTATTTAAAACAATAATTTTAAACTGAGAATATTAAACAACAATGTAAACAAATAGAACATTTATTTAAAACAATAATTTTAGGTTCTGTACTGTATCAAATTTTTTGCATCATTTGATATGTATACCAAAAATAGGAACAAATTATACAGGAATGAATTAAATTCTGTAACTTAAATTACCACTACAGTATTAGCTTAGTTGCCTGGATTTCTCTAAAACAATAAAAGAAAAAGAAAAATTTAGGAACAAATAATTCATCCATCCATCATCTTTAACCACTTCTTCCTTTAAGAGTCACGGGGGTCACTGATGTCCATGTCAGGCCATCACTGTGCGAGAGTCGGGGGACACCTGGACAGGTCTCCAGTCCATCCTATACAAATAATTCATTACATAAAATAAAAAATAAATATATATATATATATACATGTATATATATATAATAGTTCAAATATATATATTTATATATATAAT
>JBBPBX010038772.1:0-30221 GCA_038048925.1 Garcialebias charrua
CCCTGTTGGTGGATAAAATGCTCCCTCCACTTGCCAGCATCTGTCAATCTGGATTACCTTGGTCACCAGAAAACAAACAAAAAACAAACAAACACCTACCTCTGTTTTTCGACACAATGTAGCTCCTACCCCACTTTAATATCTTGCATTAAAAAACATTAAATCCAGAAAAACGCATCTCAAAAACTACAAACATTCAACCCTCAGTGAGAGGGCATATCGGCGTACCGCTGGTTACTATAGATTTAAACGTGTGACATTGTGTGACTGAGCAGCTTCATCAGTTCAGGGATAAACATTTATTTCTGATTTATTCCTACAGTATTAATCTGCTGAGTAAAATATTTATATTCAGCTGCAGCCAGACAATCATGCAGACAACACAAACATCCAGCAAACAGCTTCCAAGGTCGCAGCTTGTCAAAGGCCTTGCGTTCATTCCAGGCGTAAAAATAAAATGACTGCAATCAAGAAACATGAATATGTCTTTGGAGTCGTCAGTCTCTTGTTTTTATGAGAGCATGAAAACGCTGCGGTGCGGTTTGAAGAGTTCATAAAGAGAAGCAGGTGGAGATTCAAAGATCCTGCAGGAACACGCAGTTCGGCCGCCTTTAATGCTGTCTTCTTCATGGAAAGATTTCCACCACACTGAAAACGGGTGCACGACACAAGTGGGTGGGTGAGTCACGGCAACATTGTAATTCTGTAATGCAGCAGCGGTGACTTGAAGCAGGTAAATGAAGCAGCATTTCAACTCCTGACTGAAGCTGCCTGACATTTTCTGAGCATCAACTTGATTTTTGTGTCACTGTGAGGCCGCAGACTTCAGTCACATCTGTTTGGACTGAAAGACGTTAAGGCTCAGTTTTTTTAACAAGCATTTTTAAAAACAGAAGTTGGTTTAAAGTGCTGTGCACAAGTGGTCAAACAACACGCAAATAAATTAATAATAATAATAATGAATTCAATTTATAATGGGGCGGCCGTGGCGTAGTGGTAAGGGCAGTCGTCTCCCGATCGGAAAGTTGGCGGTTCGACTCCCGGGACCCGCACCATGTGTCGTTGTGTCCTTGGGCAAGACACTTAACCCTGAGTTGCTCCCGGTAGGACTGGAAAGCACCTTGCATGGTAGTCTGCCGCCACCGGTTTATGAATGTGTGTAGCATTCAATATATGTGTAGCACTTTGAGATTTTCAGTAATGAAAAGTGCGTTATAAATTGAAATAATAATTATTATTATTATAATGCACTTTTCATTAACGAAAATCTCAAAGTGCTACAAGGTGCAACAGAATTAAATGTCAATAAAACAAATAATAAAACAAGTAAAATCAATAACAGTATCAACTAAGATCAAAAGTAGAATCATGAGGAGGTAGAGTATGCTCGGTTGAAAAGAAAGGTCTTCAAGCCGCTCTTAAAGTCAACCACAGACTGTGGGGCTCTCAGACAGTCAGGAAGAGAGTTCCACAGGCGGGGGGCAGCCACACTGAAAGCCCGGTCTCCCATGGTCCTTAATTTGGTTCTCGGAATGTGAAGGAGATTACTGTTCTGTGACCGCAGCGACCGGGTGGATGAGTATGGAATAAGAATATCCTTCAGATAATCTGGTGAAGCTCCATGTAAGCATTGATGTGTAATGAGAGCAGTTTTGTACTGAATTCTGTAGGCGACAGGAAGCCAATGAAGGTTATGGAGAATGGGCGTAATATGTTCAAATTTACGAACTCTCAACAAGATCCTTGCTGCACTGTTTTGAATATATTGAAGTTTCTGAAGGTTTTTGCCAGGGATTCCAATAAACAGGGAGTTGCAGTAGTCGAGCCTGGAGGAGACAAAAGCATGGACGAGCTTCTCAGCATCGGAAAAAGTTAGGGATGGGCGAAGTCTGGAGATGTTTCGAAGATGGAAGAAGCAAGTTTTAAACAGATGCTTAATGTGATTTTCAAATGTAAGATTGGAGTCCATTTTTATTCCAAGATTAGTAACAGAGGTGGAGAGGGGGATGTCTTGTCCAGAAAAGGAAAGTGTTGTTATAGGAGATGTTTGTACCTGGTGAGGGGTGCCAATCAGTATGGCCTCAGTCTTGGAGCAGTTTAATTGAAGAAAGTTCTGATTCATCCATGCCCTAATTGCCTCCAGGCAGGCAGAGAGGGCAGTGAGTGAAGATGGAGATGACAAGGTGGAAGATGAGGATGCTCCAGTCCTGATGTAAAGCTGTGTATCGTCGGCATAACAGTGAAAAGAAATGTTGAACTGATTAATAATTTGACCTAAAGGCAGCATGTAAAGGGAAAACAGCAGGGGCCCCAGAACTGACCCCTGAGGGACACCACAGGAGACACAGACTGTCTGGGACGTGGCGTTGCCAAGACTAACACATTCCAGCCTATTGGAGAGGAAAGATTTGAACCAGTCCAGGACAGTGTCACAGAGACCGACCTCCACATGAAGACGGTGGAGGAGGATACTATGGTCCACAGTGTCGAAGGCTGCAGTGAGGTCAAGGAGGACAAGGATGGAGGGAGAGCCAGTGTCAGCAGCCAAGAGGACATCATTGGTAACTCTCAGCAATGCAGTCTCAGTACTGTGAGCTGCCCTGAATCCAGACTGGAACTTCTTTAATTACATTAAAAACAACACACGCACAAATGTAGCTAGAAAAAAAGCACCGTAAATGTGAAACTTGTCGTGTTGGTGCTGATTAAGATGAAGAGGGAAACTATTTTTTACTGTTTTATTCTGCTTTGACTGTTAATAACATTTTGATCAACACACTTTCAATGCAAATACAAAAACCAACACCCCACATTTTGCACTCCATATGTAATGTGTGTGTGTGTGTGTGTGCGTGCGTGTGTGTGTGTATGTATGCATGTTCGACTTTCGCAGACTCACTCTTTGGTAGATTGGACATGACACACAATTGGCTGATTGATGGATGAGCTGCAAGATCGGCATGGAATTTTCACTTAAAATAAATTATTTAAAATTATTTAGCACCGGCTGCACCTGTGTGCATCCCACAGGTGCAGCATGTCGGCTCTGCAGCGAAGAAGTGGGCGTGGCCGAGAGAGCCGGCAGGCGGCAGGAGAAGAGGTTCTCTGCAGACCAAACGTGGGCGTTTCTGGTTAAGAGAAGACAAACACTGACTAGCTGTATTTTCTTGCTCTTTAGGTAAGTTACGTCAGCTATTTTTTTAAGACTGTAGAAACAGTGTTATATCTGCTGTCAAACACAAGAAGATTCTATTTTGTTCTTGGGTTGTAGGCTGCACCTGACACAGGTTGGCTCGAGTCTGGGTTCAACGAAATGTGAAGCATCTGAAGCGAAACCTGCTCCCATTTGTCAAAAAGTCTGGTCTCAGTTAAAGATCATGAGACCTGTAACAAGATAATGGCCCAAAACAAAATGTTCTCTTTAGAAGTGCTCTTCTATGAGATCTGATCTATGAAAGGAGCTGAAACATGGAGAGACCCTTAAAATCTGAGACAGCTGAGGAAGTTAACCAGTAAACAGAAATACCTGGTCCAGTTGCAGAAATCTTACAGAAACTGACAATCACTCATCTGCAGTGACTGATTTAAAAGTTGAACAAGAAAATGTGAAGTTCAAGGAAACATCCTTTGTCCCAAGGCCAGTTTAATTATGATTATTATTTTGGTTAATTTCTTTTTCTTTCTATATGAATCAGTTGTAGCTATTTTCACATTTTTCAACAACCAAAACAGATTTTGTTTTTTTATTGTAATGGCTAAGTATTATAAAAATTTAGTCCTCCCCACTACCCATTTATGTTGCTCTTATTTTAAAATGTAACCGGAAGTTCTGAGTTAAGAGCGGTGGAAATATAAACTATGGAGATGCTGCTAATGCCGAACCGGTTAACACCATAGACATAATGTGTCTGTGGTTAACACAATCTGCCAATAGCGCCTTGATATACAGTATATATATTTTTTCATCCAATCAGATGTGGCCCTCCAGTAACACCTTCCGTTGTGGATAAAACGTCTCCCTCTACTCACAGGATCCATCGCTCTGAGCTGCTCCGGACAAGCAAATGACAGCGGGTTCGGATGTTGTCACTCCATACAATGGGCGCTATCAACTGTACGGTAATCATCCCCATATGTATCGGCAAAACTCTCCAATCCACCTCCTAGCATGTTTGAAAAAACGTTATCTGCGTTATTATCGCTGTGAGTAGGCAGCGTGTTTCCGTGAACCCGGAAGTGTTGTGTTTTTGTTTTTTTTCAGCTTATGCAATCGTTTTCCTAAACCTAACCTGAAACCTGACCCAGAGGACCAACCTTAAACCTAACCCTCTTACCCTTGTGCCTAAACCTAAACAAGACCCTAAACCCAAGACCCTTTACTCTAAACCTAACCACGTAGCTAAAGACGGAGCCTGCTGTCATCGCTTGTAACGGTGATGATGTACCTTTAAACCTCCTAGGAGGTACAGGAGGGGCAATCTGACCGCTACGATAGGGGATGATAATAAATTATAAGGGCCATTTAATGGTTGATGACATCCGAAACGGGTGCAAATGATTAATAAATGAATGAACCAATAAATATAAGCTCCCTCTGTTCTTCTCCACAGTTTAACTCCTGCCCGCTTGCATATTTTGCAACATGAAGGTTTACTTCATTCTACTCTGATGCATGCTCAATAATCCAGGTAGAAAAATCTAAAAAAGCTAAGTCTGGTCCTCTGGACATTCAAAAAATAAAACAAAACAAAGTCCATATAAAACAAATAAAACAAATAAAACAAAACAATGTCCAGAGGACCAGACTTAGCTTTTTTAGATTTACTTCATTCTCTTTTCAGGTCCAGTCAAGAAAAACACTCATCTGTAAAACAACGTTCACCATCAGATCCCTCTGGTGGAGTCATCAGTACCGCTTGTCACAAATAGATTTTAGTGACAACTCTGAATGTTGGCTTTCACTTTTCTAACCAAATGAAAACTTTTTGGGACAATTAATGCAATTAACCTGAATCTATCAGGAAAACAAACTTTTCACATTTAGCTCCATGTCTTAGTGTGTTTTCCAAAGGAAAAGGGCAGATTTACCGCAGCTCTTCTCATTAGGGCTCGTGGTGCTTCCAGCAGGAGCAACAATAAGTAATGGGAGGAGGTTCTGGTGCTGTGAGTGCGTGCTGGAGTGTACGTAGACATAATGGACTCTTACAGCACTACCCAAGGCTCCACTGCACCTCTGGAGAATTTGCTTCAGCTGTTAGTGATTCAGTTCCATGTCAAGAACTGGTGTCTCAGTCCATTAGCCCACGAGTTGAATAAATGTGAGAATGTTCTGGTGGTGGATTCCACATCTGCCAGCTCAGTGTTTCTGTACAACGCACGGATCAATGTGCCAGACAGCCACACTTAGTAACAAGGCAGCGTGGATTCTTGTGGAGAAGCTTTCTTTACTGTAGCTGAAGAGCTGACAAGATGCAGTAAACAAGTAGGACATACGAGGACCTGTACTGTACTGTGAAACGCCCCGAGCCTCGTGTGGAATATTCTCTCTAATCCTAATTCTCTTTGGTACTTAAGTCTGTGAGCAACACACCTAAAACCTGAAACTTCTGCTGCACAACCTACACAGGCAGTGTGAATTATGATATATCACAAGCTGCGCTGCTGCTTTAAGTATCCAGCGCCTCCAACAAAATCCCAAAGCACTGAAGTTTTTTTTTCCCCAGCGTTGCTGAAACTACACTATCATTTAATAAAGAGAGCAACACTTCTACTGGAAAAATCTGGTTCTATTTTTATTTTTCTCCAATAAAAATAATAATTGCTCATTTATTTAATCAAACATTTGAAAGAAGCCTCAGTAAGATCTAAGATCTGTTTCACAGGAGTATCCGTGCGAAAAATGGCAGCAGCACTAACAATTTACCGTATTTTCCAGTGTATAAGTCGCATCAGTCCAAAAAAACAGCACGAAGAAGAAAAAACCGTTTAGTTGCATTTATTATGCATTCATTTAATGTTCAAAACAGCTTCATTTCACCTGGGCGGCGTGTTGCCATCCATCCATCCATTGCGGCCAGAGCCACTAACTCTCCAGCGTTCCTCCACCTGCACCTGCTGAGTGAAGCGAGCGTGCACGGGAAGACTCGCTGTTGCAGTTCTTCGAAATTTAAAGTGTCGGTCAAAAATTGTGTTATGAATATGGAAAAAAAGGTGTATAAGTCACTTTGGCGTATAAGTCGTAGGACTGTGCAAGAAACTATACACCGGAAAATATGGTAGTATTTTTACATTTTAGAATATATAAAAAATAGACACCAATAACAGAAAATACAAAAGTAAAAAATCTGAACAAAACAAAACAAAAATCCCAGTTACATTTAAAAGAAAAACCTGGAAGGTGTGGGTACTTTAGGAAAAGATTTAAATCTATGTAAGGTATTTGAATACGATCAAATATTTGTAATTAGACATTAGATTTTCTTTGTTATTCCAAACATAAAAATCTCAAAACAAAGAAAAATCAAATAAAAATGACAAACACAAAAAAATGCCAGAAACTGCAATTCAGTTAATTGGTTGAGTGAACGCATCATGATCAGATACTTTTTAGATAAAAAAAAGAAAAGAAACCGTCCAGATGACCAGGCTGAACTTTGTTGGATTATTACCTGGATATTTGAGCATGGACTTTGATGTTTTGAACCACTTTGGCTATGGCTGCCTAAGAGGGGTCGACAGGAAGAGGGCGGGCCCCAGAAACCATCTTATCACCAGCAAACTGGTTGGACCATTAGTGCTGCTTGCGGGACACAGTTTGCTTGTGGTTCTTCAGATTGATGGTTAGTTGGATAAAGGATGAAACATCTCAAAAGACAAACTAACAAACAAAGTCCAGATGACCAGACTGAATGTTGTTGGATTATTACCTGGATTATTGAGCACGAACTTTATGAACTTTAACATGATCTGCTTCTAATGTTGAACCCACGTGCAGGAAGGCAACGGGAGACTCCAGGGCAAAATTTAACAAGTTTATTTTAAATAAATGCTGACGGGGCATAAAACATACTTTGAAGCAGCGATACGGAGGGAGATGGAACATGAAGGCCTTCAGGACCATCCACAGACAACTGGCAGGATGGGGTGATTGGAAATGGAGACAGGTGTGACGGGAGCTGAACACATGGAAGAGAAACCCACAGGAAGTCCGTCCTCGTCGGAGCTCAGGCTAAAATTCAACAGATTCACAGCCTGATCCATAAAAGTAAATTTCTGCGATTTTTAAATGATAAAAAGCAGAGCATGTTTCATGGGTAGACAAATGTGAATGTAACCAATAAACTGTCACTAGGACTGAAAACAGAAACAAACAGCCATAATTTGATGCTGATGCAAACCTCCTGCTCATCAGGTGTTAACCCTTTAAACTCATTTAACATCCGTGGATCAGTTCTACTGCTGAACAGTCCAACCATGAGTGTCCAGCACAAACACGTCAGGAACTAAAGAGACAGAAAGGAAAATTTTTTAGCATATCCACCTTATTCTTGGGGGTGTCACTGTAGAAACGAATGTGCATTGTACTTCCTGTCCGACACCGGAAGTGCCTGTATTGCATAGGCGGAGTATGGATCGCGGGTGTTTTTGAAAGTTATTTTCATTCATTTTATCGGAGCAAACACAGCTTTTGTTTAAACGGAACGTTTACTGAAATGTCCTACCGGGGTTCAGGTACCTGCTGTGCTGTTCGCGGCTGCACCAACAACCGGACCAAGCTAAATCTTTGGCTAAAACAACAGTGTTTTCAACACGGACCCAAAACAAAGAAAGAGTGTTCCTGTGAAAAGCGATATGGTTTCCATCGCCTACCTACAGATGACGACGTAAAAAGAAGGTGGCTGAAAAATCTGAATTTGAAGAGACCACCCAAAACGCTGTTTGTGTGCTCATTTCACTTCATTGATAAACGGCCGACAGAGGAAAACCCGCATCCTACTCTATGGCTGGGCTACGATAAACAACCGAAGAAGAAACGTCGGTTCCTCTGAAGGATTGAAAACAGTGTGTTGAGAATGTCAGGTATGATGCATTAATAAGGAAAATCTTACTATTAATTTAAAATGTGTATCTTTGATAATGTGTCCAGTTTGTTGTGTCTTACATAATTACGTAATTTACGTAATCTGCGGCCACTTTTTCATATCGTCCACCCATCCTTCGTCCGCAGCAGGGAGCGGTATGGTTATACTGTCCTTTCTTAGCTCTGTCAAGTGGTGTTCCCACATTTTTAATGAACTAAAACAACAAAGTTTGGACTGTCTTCAACTGTATTACTCGCATGTAAACAAACGGAGTTTCCGGTCAACCGGAAGTCGTATGCACATTTCGCGCAAAGCGTCATGGGACGTAGGAATAACGTGGATAGCTGCATGACTTTTAACAGGTACACATAAATCTGACCGTATTTCCCCTGTTTTAGCTTTTTTACACTGGTTTCCAGTACATTACAGGATTCATTTAAAAATACTTTTATTTGCTTTTAAAGCTCTTAATGGCCATGCCCCTCCTTACCTGTCTGAGCTGCTGCATTACTACACACCCTCTCGTTCCCTCAGGTCAGCTGACCAGTTGTTTCTGAGGGTCCCGAAGACAAAGCGCAAGCTCAGAGGGGAGTGTGCTTTTTCAGTGGTAGCTCCTACGCTCTGGAATTACCTTCCATTGGACATGACAGGCCTCTTCACCTGCTGTTTTTAAGTCTCTTCTTGAAATCCATCTTTTTTTTTATTTGATTTGATTTGATGTTTATTCATTCATTTTAAAAGAACAATACAAGACAGTTTCATCAGATACAAGATTACAAGTAGGATAAAATGAAGGGAGCAGAAAGAAGATGAAATCTTATTATATCTGCCCCTATTTCACAGTTTGTTCAACCAATGATAACTTTCAAGCAACATCACAGAATGAATAGTTCTACCTATTTTCCTAACTGTAATACATCACAGAATGAATAGTTCTACCTATTTTCCTAACTGTAATACACAAACTACATCACAAAATGAATAATTCTACTTAATTTTCCTGACTGTAAAACATAAACTAGATCACAAAATGAATAATTCTACTTAATATTTCTAACTGTAAAACACAAACTACATCACCGATAATTCTAATTAATTTTCTAATTCTAATTTTTTTTTTTTTTTATTTTTTTATTTTTTTTATAATTTTATTTAATTTTCCTATTTTTTTATTTTTTTTATTTTTTTATTGATTTTCCTAACTGTAATACACAAACTAGATCATAAAATGAATAATTCTACTTAATTCTACTTAATTTTTCTAATTGAAATACACAAACTAAAAGATGGCACAACATCAAGATGTTCACAAAATGAATAATTCTACTTAATTTTCCTAATTGTAATACACAAATTCATCACAAAAATGAATAATTCTACTTAATTTTTCTAACTGTAATACACAAACTGCTTTATAAAATGAATAACTCTACTTAATTTTTCTAACTGTAATTCACAAACGTACCGTACATCATAAGTACAACATAATTGTAATACACAAACACGCATTACATCATATATAGTTTTTGAGCAAGTCCTTTTTGACCTTTTTCTTAAATGTATACATTGATTTTTCATTTTTAACATCACTCTCCAGAGCATTCCACAATCGAATTCCCTGAATTGAGGTAGACCGTCCTTTTAAGCTGGTTCTGAATTGTGGTTTGATGAATATCTCTGTCCCTTTGAGATTGTAATAACTTTGTCTTTTTATAAAATTTCTTTGGATATTTAAAGGTAATGTGTTATTATGAGCCCTATACATAATTGATAAAATACTATATTCTACCAATTCCTGGAATTTCAATAAGTTTAGTTGAATAAACAAGGTGTTTGAAGGGTGAGTGAAATGTTTTCTGGTGATTACTCTTACAGCTCTCTTTTGTAAAATAAAAACAGGCTTTGTAATAGTTTTGCATGCTTTTCCCCAAACCTCAATACAATAGATTAAATGTGGAGCAATGATTGTGTTATACAACATATGTAAAGCTTTATCAATTAAAAAATCCCTGACTTTATATAGTACTGCAATTGCTCTAGCTAGTTTTTTTTAATAGAATTTACATGATGTTTCCATGTCAGTTTGTCATCAATGATAACACCCAGAAACTTCACTTCACTCACTTTACAGATCACAACATCTTCAATTTCAAATGGATCGTCATCAACAATTCCCTTTTTGTTACTGAAAATCATGTAGTTAGTTTTATCTAAATTCAAAGATAATTTGTTTAATTTAAACCAAGTTTGTATTTTTATAAATTCTGTTTTCATCATATCCAAAATCTGTTTTATGTCATTACCCGAACTGAAAAAAGTGGTGTCATCGGCAAAAAGAACACATTTAAGTAGTGCTGACACATTTACCAAGTCATTCACATATAAAATAAACAACTTTGGTCCAAGCACAGAACCCTGAGGAACTCCACAAGTGATATCACGGAGGTCAGATCTAACATCATTTATTTGCACAAACTGTTTCCTGTCTTTCAAATAGCTAGATACCCACTGTAATGCTGGTCCTCTAATACCATATTTATTTAGTTTTTCAAGGAGAATGGTGTGGTCAATGGTATCAAATGCTTTTTTTAGATCAACAAAAACACTAACACAGTACTGTTTATGATCGACAGCATTAGTTATTTGTTCCATTAAATCCATGAGAGCCATTGACGTAGAGTTTTTTTCTCTAAACCCATATTGACTGCTACTTAAAATGTTTTGTTTATCAATAAATTGATCCAATCTGGACACAAATAGTTTTTCTAGAATCTTTGAGAACTGTGGTAATAAGGATATTGGCCTATAATTATTGAATACACATTTATCACCATTTTTAAAAAGAGGAATTACCTTTGCTACTTTCATGTTATCTGGAAATATTCCTGTTGAAAAAGATAAATTGCATATAAATGTAAACGGTTCAATAACATAACTTATTATTTCCTTTACGAACATCATATCCATGTCCACCCAGTCTTTTGATCTCTTGTCTGAGAGATTTTTTACCATTTTCATAATTTCCTCTTTGTTAGTTCCACTAAGAAAAATACTGTTGGTGCAACTTTTAATTGAATGACACACCTTATTATCTACTTTTGGTATTTTAGCTGCAAGGCTTGATCCAATATTTACAAAATATTGATTAAATTCATTTACGATATCATTCTCATCATGTATTTCTTTGTCATCTTTCACAAAATATTTTGCAATGTTCGTTTTTGCTTTATGACTTTTTAGAACATCATTTATTACTCGCCATGTTGTTTTAGTGTCACCATTGCTCTTGTTTAATAAATCACTATAGTATTCTTTCTTGCATCTTCTTATAATCATTACCAATTTATTTTTATATTTTTTATATTTTTCTTCAGCTTGTTGTGTTCTCGTTTTTAAGAAACATAAATACAAGTTTTTCATAAATACAAATTTTTCAATGGCCTTTGGCACAATCTGAGATGTTTTAACTTTGTTTTATTGTGTTTTTATTTTATTATTTTAGTACTGTTTTTATACTTGACCTTTCCATTTTATGATTGTGTGCAGCACTTTGGTCCTGTTGGGTGCATAAAGTGCTTTATAAATAAAGTTGGTATGGTATGGTATGATATGGTATGGTATGATTTAATTTGTTTAAGATTCTAATTATTTAAAAAAACCCTCTCTTGGTGAAGTTAGAACAAATTGTGAGCATCTGTGTTCTGTTGTCAATTCTTTAGAGTTTTGTGCAGCTGCCTTCCTCGGTTCTTTCAGCTCCTGCTCTTCGTTGTCCTTCCAGGTGTTCGTGCTCATCCTCTCGTTAGTGTCCCTATAAGTTCTGTGTCAGTAAGTGTACATGTCTTCCCTGTTAGTGGATTGCCCTCTTGAAGTGTTCATGTTTCTGTTTTCCTCCGTGTCTACTTGTCCATGCCCCATGTATGTTTTGCTGCCTCGTCAACCTTTTTGTTTATTCAAAAAAATATTCTTCATTTTATTCCTGAGTTTCCCGAGTCCTGTCTGCACACTGGGTTCAACAAACTGCACGGAACATGATAAAGTCCAGTTGTTTTTTAGATATCGTGCTGTGCAGTTTTGAACTGTGGGTCTGCACTCACTGTAAACAAGGTGCTTGATTGACCTGTACGGTCGTCTGCTTTGACAAAGCAACACGGAGGAATCGGACACGTTCACAATCTTAGATGTTCAGGTGAAGCTACGAGTGAATCTTCTGCTGAGAGAGAAAAGACAAGCCAGACGGCTGTCGAGATTAAATATCTGGGATTAATTTGTGCTGCCTGTGTTTATTGTGTATGAATTCCTAAAAGGCAGCGGCCTAATGAGAATGAAACGTTTGCACAGAGCAGAAGCAGAACTCAGAGCAGCGCTGAGTAAGAACGCTCACAGGATGAAAACAGAAACTGTGCTCTGACACTTGCACAAAGAAACTTGGTTTAATACAGTATATAATGAGGACTGGTCAACTAACTAAACAGCAGGACCACATGTGGCAAAGCAAAAAGTCACAAAGCCCAGGTTGGGTTCTTATTTATTTACTTTGCATCTGTGAAATAAGTGGAAATTTGTAGCGAGCAGGACAGAAAATAAGTTGCAGCAACTGGAATCTCGGTTACGATAAAGATTAAATTTAGCAGCAGGGCCATGCTGGGGTCAACAATCTCTTTATTAATCTCACTGACAGCGAGACGAGCAGAAATCCCTGCTGCTTCATTTCCATTGCAGCCCTGTCAGTTTAACTGTGTTTATTGTTCAATAAAATTTATTGTACAACATACTCGTTGTATAACGAGACACCTATTCTATGAAATGAGACGGGATAAGATACCAGGCTCAGGAGGAGGGATTTTAACAAATAAAATAAAAAAAACTTTTTAATAAAAAGCTTTGTCACACACTCTGCTGTAGAGCTGGTTGCTTAGCAACTCATCCAGTTCGATGATTCAAATCCTTGCACTGAATCAAGAATCTCTCAATTCATCTGGATCCTAAATGTCTGTTGGCAGACTGCAGCTGAGTCCACACCTGGAAACA
Organism: Garcialebias charrua; assembly: GCA_038048925.1. Lineage (NCBI taxonomy): Eukaryota > Metazoa > Chordata > Actinopteri > Cyprinodontiformes > Rivulidae > Garcialebias > Garcialebias charrua. The sequence goes on from JBBPBX010038772.1 coordinate 13,110, forward strand.
CTGAGGACTCAGACTCAGCTTAATCCGAGTCCATAAAAAGAACTGAATGTACCGCTTCCACCCAGCGGACTGGGTTATCTCACGCCTGATTTCTGTGAAACTAATTTTCTCAAGGGGTGAAAATTAAAAACCTGATGAAGAAACCATTGCTATGCTTTTGAGATATCAAAGCATCCATTCAGAAGTATTAAATTACCGTATTTTACGTTGCACTGCCCTATAGGTTGTGCTAGTCCAAATATGTCTAAAGTGGAAAAATCCATAAATATGTCACTTCTCCATATAGGTCGCATTTATTACGCATCACCGCTAGTGTTTTAGTCAAGACCACCTAACTCGAGACCAAGACTTTTATTGTCCGAGACCAAGTTGAGACCAAGACCTCAAATAAAATTAATAAAATATTAAATTTAGTTGTAAAAATATATTTTTATAAAAGTTACATACTGCAACTTTAAGTTTAGCTTTTGAATTAATATATCAGCTTTTATACATTTTCAAAGCTACATAACGAAGAAATCAGACACTCAGTGGCCTAACTTCATGTGATTCAACAATAAAATCACACAACTGTTAAATTGGAAGCAGTTTCATCACATGCCAAGCCTTTAAAAAAAAGTTGCAAAACACTCTTCAAAAGTCTGAACTCAAGACGACATCTTCCGCGCCCAGTCACTTTTCACCAGATAGAGTTGAGGTTTTCCAGCCCAAAAATCTGTTTAAAAACCACCACATCACACAAATATATGCCCATTCAATATTGTTATATTTACTGTTTGAACATGAACAAACATCAGTACAAGCCAAGGTAATTTAACAATACAGTATGTGGCAAAATGCAACAATCCAACAAAAATCTTCCCAGAGTTCCCAGCAAAATCAGAATGAAAACGGCCCTAATGGCACTAAACCTGAAAGTTATGTACCATTACTCATGTTCCCTGAAGGAAGGGAACGAGGTGCAACATACTTGCTATGGGAATTGCGCCTCCGCGCAATTACCTGAAGGAATATACTCACACCTTTACGGCTAGGGGCGTCACCGCCGCGCCAGAGGCCCCGCCCTCTGGGTACTTAAGCGGCCTGCGCCCCTCCATCTTTCTCCAAAATTGCACTTCACCGAGCTTTCAGCATTGAAAGGGCCAGATATGTTGCACCTCGTTCCCTTCCTTCAGGGAACATGAGTTATGGTGCATAACTTTCAGTTCCCTTTCAGTTGGTCTCTCGGTGCAACATACTTGCTATGGGAACGTAATCCATTCACGCCCTTGAAATGCTCAGCAAAGTACAAGTGAGAACATCCGTCCTAAAGGACAGGCATCCCTCAGCTACCGTCTGCAGGGAATGCAGAAGGCACATGCTAAGAGGAAAAAATGCCAAATGCAAGAAACACCAACATGATGTTTCCATTAGGCATGTATATGTATACACCAACTAGAGACAGCTTAAGCGTGCTCCATCAGTGTGAAAACTTATCATCCCCCTTTTCACAATGGAACATCTTGAGAAAACCGGAGGAAAAAATGGACCCACCATGTCACAAGAAATTGGGTGACCAATGTAGAGGTAGAGACCCAAGCCAAGCACAGGGTAACCTCTCAAGTCCTTGTTACTTTGTTCTTTGTTTTGGGACAAAGCAACCAAAGCCTTAGGCTCTCAGCCAGATCCCTTCAGAGACCAGGCTGAAAGTTGCCACAACTCTGGACGTGGGTGTAGAAGCTGCCCATGCGCCTGAGTCAGTAGGTCCCTGTGAGAAGGCAATTGCCATGGTATCCCAGATAGCATTGAAATCAGCTCTGGGAACCACGTCTTCTGTGGCCACCTTGGGGCTATGAGGATCAAGGAGAGAGCTCCCTGACGTACCCGTTCCAATGTCGCCCCGATCAGAGGGACAGGTGGAAAGGCATAGTAGAGCACCCCTGCAGGCCAATCATGTGCCAGAGCATCCATACCCAATGGAGCGTCTGCTTCCCTCAAGGAAAAGTAGAGGTCACAGTGTGAGCTAGCCCTGCAGGCAAACAGGTCCACAGAGGCTTTCCCAAATCGTGACCAGACCTGCTCCACAATTCGTGGATTCAGGCTCCATTCCGACGCCAAAAGGGGTCCTCTTGAAAGGGCGTCCGCCCCATAATTTAGTTCACCGGGGACATGAGTCGCCCTAAGTGACAAGATTCTTGGAGCACACCATGTGAGCATCCTCTGTGCCAATCCTAGGAGGGCCCGAGACCTTGTCCCTCCCTCTCTGTTGATGAAGGACACTGTGGTCCTGTTATCTGATTTCACCAGGATGTGTTGTCCAGCAATCAGACCTTTATTGAAGAAATATTTTAGAGACAGGAATACGGCCAACAACTCCAGGAAGTTGATATGCAATCTTGCTTCCTGTTCATTCCAAAGGCCGCGGGCATTGTGATTTCTACAGATCGCCCCCCATCCAGTTTTTGAGGCGTCCGTCGTGATGACCACACGAGATGACACCCTTCCCAATGAGACCCCTTCCGTGAAAACGGACAAGTCTCTCCAGGATTCCAGGGCCTCTAGGCACTCTGGGTCTATCCTAACCTTCTCTGCCTGATTAGGCAAGTCGGGTTGTATTCGTTGGTTTAGCCATACTTGTATGGGCCGCATTTTCAGTAATGTGTGTGGCACACAGGGAATGGCTGCCGCCAAGAGGCCTAAGAGGCATTGGCAGGTTTTCATAGGAACCCGTTAGTCCAGTTTAAATTTTTCCAGGCAACGGCGAATGGAGGAAACTCGTTCCTTCGAGAGCCATGCTCTGTACTGAACAGTGTCGATCTGTACTCCCAAAAATACGGTAACCCGCGATGGAGTCAAATCGCTTTTTTGTAGGTTTATGACAAACCCAAGAGACTCCAGGTGAAGAATCACCCTATAGGAGTGTGACTGAGCCTGCTTTCTACTTTCAGCTAGAATCAGCAGGTCATCCAGTTAATTCATGACCCTGAGTCCTTGATTCCTAAGAGGGGTCAGGGCTGCATCCAGACATTTGGTAAATGTGCGCGGAGCAGTCTTTAAACCAAAAGGTAAACCTTTGAATTCATAAGCGTTACCTTTGAAGGCAAAGCGGGGGAACTTCCTGTTTCCTCCATACACCTATATGGAAATAGGCATCTTTTAAATCCACTGTACACGTGTAGTCTCCAGGTCTCACAGACTAGAGGACTTGCCGCAGTGTAAGCATCTTGAACTTAAATGTTTTAATCCTCTTGTTGAGAGTCCTGAGATCTAGAATTGGTCTCAGGGAATGTTCCTTTTTGGGCACCAGGAAGTATTTGCTGTAGTGGCCAGAGCGTAGCTTGCGTCCTGAGACCAGGCTAATCACTCCCTTTTGCAGCATTGTTGAGACTTCCTCCCTCAGTACGTGTGCACATTTAGGGTTAATTTTAGATTGTAGCACCCCTGTGAAGCGGGGCGGTCTCTTTGAGAACTGCAACTTGAGCCCATGACGTATCGTTGTCATGACCCACTCATTTGGTAAACACGCCTTCTAGGCCTGCGCATGCGCGCTGAGCCTGGAGGGCATGTTGAATTGCTGCTCGTCGTGTTTTAGCGCCAGAGGGGTGACCTTTGACCCCTCTTGCACTCCTCTGAGCAGGCTGGTCGGCCCAACAGAAGATATTGCGAGATCTGACTGTCCTTGGCAGAACTCGTGTATCTTGCTGTGGTTCATAGTTTGACCATATGGTTTGTTTATAAAAATGGGACTCGAGTCAAGAACCAGGGCTGTCTGTGCTTTGGTGCTTTTATTTTTGTACATGTCTGAAACTGTGTTTGTTTTGTTTACACATGCAAAGTTCGAGTCATGTTTGGTGCGCGCACACATGCCAGTCACTCCTTGTAGTCTTTTACAAGGGGAGACAGGACTCAAGAGGTCAGGTTCCCATACCACGTGGGCGGGCAAACCTGTAAAATTGTCAGATTGTCCTGTTACATCAGGTTCGAGTCTGTTTTCCACATTGGGTCACTGAAGAGGTCCTTGAGCGGTACTGGAAGGCTTTGCCGCCACCAGCGGGTCTCTTCCGTGGTGGGCCACGCGTGTCTTCCTTTGGGGGTGCAAAGCTTTTCCTTGGCAACCCCTCGCGGAGGGCTTCCGCCTGTTACAAGATGTTACATAAAAACTGGAGAATATTCTGGCAATTTAGTGATATTTCCACAGTTGTGGGCTTGAAATAAAATCCTGAGTCCTCAAAGGTGCAGTCTGCAGTTTCTGTAGAACGCAGCACTTAGAAAATTTTTCAACAGGGAAAGCATTCTGACCCCTCCCCCTCAGAGCCATATGGCTCTGCTCCCCCTTGCTCTCGCTGAAATTCAGTTCTGCCTCCTTAGCTCCGCCTCCACTGCATGTCCTGTCTCAACCGCTGCGATATTCTGTGTTTATATGTTAATAAAACGTTCTAAAAAATAAAATAAAAACATGGAGCGCTGGTCCAGAACACCAGCAAATCTGCAGAGCCTCGCGCAGCCACGTTGAACCCGAGTTTAATTCGCTCGTGACAAATTAATTCATTTCCTCATTGTTTCAGTCATGGAGTCAGCGGAGGAGGAAGCGATCACTTGACTTTTGGCAAAAAAACAAAAGAAAAGTCCAGATCAGGGATGAAGAAGGGGAATTTAATACATTTGTGTCACATACAAAACAGTTTTGCATCGCTTTGCAATCCTTTGAACGAGAACGTGCGCGGCCGCTGGGGCTGGGACAGGCGGGGGCGTGGGTTAGGAGCGTGAGAAGTGAGAAGCTCTGTTTTTATTGGCTGGTTAAAAACTCTGTTTTTATTGGCTGGTTAAAAACTCTGTTTTTATTGGCTGGTTAACGGCGGGTCACTGTGGCTTTTTAGAAATGCTTTTAGTAACACCTGGAGAAGCAAGGGGAATATAGTTTTTTTCAGAGATTACTTTGTCTAACATCAGTCTGTCAGGAGATAGTGACAGAGTGAAGAAATATGTTAAAAATATATTTTTAGAAAACTTATAGACTGCACTACAGAAACTGCAGACTGCACCTTCAATGACCGAGATCAGATGCGTTCGAGTCCGAGACAAGACCAAGACCATCAAAAAGTGGTCTTGAGACCGGTCTCAAGACCAAGACCGGTCTCGAGTACTACAACACTAGTCACTGCTGATGTGTTGCATTTGTTATGTGTCTGACAACATGGAAATGTGGGCTGGTGTTGTGCCAAAAATCGATTGGCTGCCAAATGGCGGCCGTGGGAATGTGCACGGGAGGACTTAAACAAGATTAACACTTAAAAACAATTATTTGTTTGCTCGACTTTATAGTAAAGGTGTGTCTCATTTGATATTTTACTTAATGAAATGACTTCAACAGTCAAATCAGCTGCATTTTCAAAAGTATTCGCTGCCTCGGTGCTCCAGGAGCGCACTCTGAGGGAGGAAATCGGGAAGGAGGAACGCTGCAGATTTCTTCAAAATTTAACAAGATAACCACCTAAAAATATATATTTGTTTGCTCGACATTATAGTAAAGGTGCATCTCAGTTGAACTTTTCCTTAATAAATTAACTTCAATTGTCAAATTAGCTGCATTTCACTGGGGAGGAGCAGCAAAATGAAGCTGATTTGACTGTTGCTCCAAGCGAGTTGGATGAAGGTGGTGAGCTGATTGTGTCATTAATGGCCACTTTTAACAATTTTTCCTATTACCATATTTTCCGGCGTATAAGCTGCATCAGTCAAAAAGCATCATGACAAGGAAAAGAAAACAAGTCACACTTGTCACCGCTAACCTGTCATGTTTATTATGCATTTATTTAATGGTCAAAACTGCTTCCATTTCACATGGGCTGCACGTACCATCCACCGTTAGTTGTCCATCCATAGTTGTTCCAGCTGCGATGGATGAATGGATCATTCATCCATCGCAGCTGGAACAACTAGCTCTGCAGCGTTCCTCCACCTGCACCAACTGAGTGAAGTGAGCATGCACAGGAGGACTCGCTGTTGCAATTTTTAGAAATTTAAAGACCGTGTAAAGTGAATTTCAACATTTTCTTAAATAAACATTATAAATGTGATAATTGTAATCTTGTAAATGAGTAAAAAGTCTCAAAATTGTAGCTCAATTAATTTTGGAGTTATAGATCAAACTGTGTATAAAGATATTTCTGTTTCAGGATTTTTTAGGCGTGGTTTAAATGTGTCCGTGTTTCGTCACACGGTATAAAGCCCCACCCCCTGCAGCTCCAGCCGTATAAATGCGTTCTTCGCATCGGTGGAGCCGTTCACTCGCGAATCGCAGATAGCATCAGATAGCAATAGCATAGATATTTTGTTCATTGTTAGCTAGCTAATCAATTATGCCTCGTTCGTGCATCTTCCCTGGATGTCGCAATGGTCAGGGCACCCGTACAAATCATAACGTGTTTTTATACCGCGTGGTTTTATACCAAGTATCTGTAATGCCTGGATAGGTCAATGGATAAAGCGTTTGCCTTCCGTCCCAAACCTTATGGGTTCAATTCCCGCATGGTACAACTTTTTTTTTTTTTCATTCCAGATTAAAAACACACAAGAAAACTATTTACAAAAACAGCGTAACTCTTGGAAAAAGTAGCTGCTGTTACAGACAGAACTCAGATAAAAACAGAGCAGGTTTACTGGCTCTGCCTGTCTGCCTCTCCACACACAGCTCAGCTGCAGGCCGCAGTACTGCGCTGAAACCACGCCCACGCGCTGACACGCCCCCACAGTTTCAGACCAAGGGAAAATTATGTTTTTTCATGATTTTTGAGACTTAATTTTATAAGGAAAACAATGTTTTTAATCAGTCAGATTTATATGGGTGATTAATAACACATATTTATGCCGTGTGACAAAATAAAAACACACATTTAATTTCACTTTACACGGTCTTTAAAGTATCAGTCAAAAATTATGACAATGAAAAAAATGATATACTATACTTTTCGGTGTACAAGTAACAGTTTTTTTACTCATTTGAATGTCCTGCGGCTTATACGCCAAAGCGTCATATTTATGGATTTTTTCCCATATTTTTAGACCCATTTTTGGCTCTGATATCACCGTTTTTCATTTTGGCCAAAAAATGGTGCAGTACCACTTTTGTCCGCTAGGGGGACACTTCCAGAGAGTACACCGACCGTTTCTAGCTCATGTGTCCGAAAAAAGCCTCCTCTGCTCGGATTGACTCTGTCGCTGCCCGGCCTCCTGCTCTGGAGCTAACCACTGTTAGCTGTGTTTTTAGCAAGATAACTCATAAACCACACCGCAGATTTTCTTGAAACTTACAGAGCGTAATTATTTGGTGGTCATTTACAAACTGTTAGCTGCAGAAGATTTTCAGAGCTAAAAAAAAAATTGCTCTTTTAGCTTTGTTGTTAGCGGTATAGCTACCGCAAACAGATACCTACTGTTTAGATAAACAGCTCTTAAACCACTCGACGGATGTTTTTTAGGCTTTCAGAGTGTAATTATATGGGTTTCATTTACAAACTGTTGCCCTGTATAAGACATTTGAGATAAGATTCCTTTTTATTCGTTGTTTAGAGACGGAATTGTCTCGTTAGCTTCGGTTTTATTTCCATTTATATTGTTATAAATCATAAACCACTCGGCAGATATTTTTTTAGCTTACAGAGTGTAATTATATGGGTTTTCATTTACAAACTGTTGACCTGTATAAGACATTTGAGATAAAATTCAAATTTTTATTCGTTGTTTAGAGACGGAATCGTCTCGTTAGCTTCGGTTTTATTTCCGTTTATATTGTTATAAATCATAAACCACTCGGCAGATATTTTTTTAGCTTACAGAGTGTAATTATATGGGTTTTCATTTACAAACTGTTGACCTGTATAAGACATTTGAGATAAAATTCAATTTTTTATAATTTATTTTAGTAGCGCACGCGACCGTTTGGAAGACGTCAAACCGAAACAATTTAAATTCAGCAGATTTGACCATTTCGTGAATTGATTAAGGAACGGTTAAGCTCAGGAACCCTTGTGCTATAATGTCAGCTAAGAAATATATTTTTCTCAGCAAAGAAATAATTGTTTTTACCGTGTTAATCTTGTAAAGTCCTTCCATGTTGGCTCGCTTCTGTGGCCGCCATTTTCAGCAGGGCAAATGAGGCGCTGACACGTTGCGTAGCGGTGACGCATAATGGATGCGACTTATAGGGCGAAGCAGCTTATTTATGGATTTTTACAAATTATTCCCAATAATTGGACAAAGCGGCTTATACACTGAAGCGACTTTTCCGCCGAAAAGTACGGTAGGTCGCTTCAACGTACAAGTCGCAGGACTGACAAATCAATGCAAAAACCTGCAACTTGTACGTTGGAAAATACAGCACATGACACAACGGCTTTCCATGCTACTCGAGTGCCATCTAGAGGTTGAAAATGTTAGTGTTCAATATTTTCTATGTCAGAATGAATGAAAACAGTCATATCTCAGCCAAACTGGTTAATAAATATGGGCAAAAATCCATAAATGCGTCACTTCGGCGTATGTCGTAGGGCATGCAAATTACGCCAACAAATTGTAACTTCTAAGGTGAAAAATTATGGCAACAATAATAGATCTTACTTGTCATATAGAACAGTTAACTGGATGCTTTTTAAAAGTTAAGTTACTGATTTTATTTTGTCGCGTGTTCCACTTTCTTGCCATCAAAATGGCAAAAAATAATGATGATAATAATAAAAATAATCTGAAAATTTAAACGTTTCACCATAAAGAGAAAACATAAAATAGGTCATATGGTTTAACTAAAGTTGTAGAAACTCCAGGACTCAAGGGGACATTAGAATAAACAACATTTTCTCACTTTTGATAAAATGTGTTTTTTTCTAGTCTGGCTCTACCTCAGAGTCTGAGCAACTCTTTTCATCTAGATGCAGATTAACAAGAGGTTAAAGCTCCCCTGACATCATCTTTGAACTTTCCATAAAATGGCACAACATATATATATATATTTTAACATTGAACTATGATCGTTTTTGCTAAAACAATGTTAAATGAATGAAAATTCCTCTCAAAAATAGTTTAAAATTAGCGCCGTTTTTTTACACGGTAAATCCGGATTTTTCCGGTCACGTGACTGTGACGTCACGTCCAGATGCCTGCTCCAACGCGCATTGAAAAACAATGGCGGAGAATGCAGACGCATCAGACGAATTTAGCAATTTAAAAGTTGATATTTTAGCGATTTGTCTTCAGTTCGTGAAGCAGAAGTTATTTTGAGTGATCAACAAGAAACAGCAGGGTTTTATTTTCTCCCTGCTGCTGCTGTTTTCATGAGAGGTGTCACGTTCAGGAAGTGAGCAGGTGTCTGAGTTCTGCAGCAGCAACGCTGATCGGGATAATCTTTTACAGAGCACTGAAACGGTAATACATTAATTAATTTATCTAATAATCATTCAACATTAATTTATAGTCTAAAAACATGAGTCCTTTTTAAATTATCTGGTTTATTTTAGAAGTTTATTCAAACATACGTTCTGAAAAACACCATTCATATTTCCACTGTTGTACTTTGCATGTTTACATGTTCACTATATATAAATATATATAAAAACAGTAGTTTATACGTCAATCATTACATTTAAAAAGAAATTTATATCAAATACTGTCAAAATAACATATATTGATAAAATAGCTGATCATCAGGGTGTGTGTGTGTTTGTTTTGTGATCAGGCAGTCATATATTAACATTTATGTAAATGTATATTATATATATATATATATATANACATAAATGTTAATATATGACTGCCTGATCACAAAACAAACACACACACACCCTGATGATCAGCTATTTTATCAATATATGTTATTTTGACAGTATTTGATATAAATTTCTTTTTAAATGTAATGATTGACGTATAAACTACTGTTTTTATATATATTTATATATAGTGAACATGTAAACATGCAAAGTACAACAGTGGAAATATGAATGGTGTTTTTCAGAACGTATGTTTGAATAAACTTCTAAAATAAACCAGATAATTTAAAAAGGACTCATGTTTTTAGACTATAAATTAATGTTGAATGATTATTAGATAAATTAATTAATGTATTACCGTTTCAGTGCTCTGTACATTATCCCGATCAGCGTTGCTGCTGCAGAACTCAGACACCTGCTGACTTCCTGAACGTGACACCTCTCATGAAAAAAGCAGCAGCAGGGAGAAAATAAAGCCCTGCTGTTTCTTGTTGATCACTCAAAATAACTTCTGCTTCACGAACTAAAGACAAATCGCTAAAATATCAACTTTTAAATTGCTAAATTCGTCTGATGCGTCTGCATTCTCCGCCATTGTTTTACAATGCACGTTGGAGCAGGCATCTGGATGTGACGTCACAGTCACGTGACCGGAAAAATCTGGATTTACCGTGTAAAAAAACGGCGCTAATTTTAAACTATGAGAGGAATTTTCATTCATTTAACATTGTTTTAGCAAAAACAATCATAGTTCAATGTTAATATATATATATGTTATGCCATTTTATGGAAAGTTCAAAGATGATGTCAGGGGAGCTTTAAACTTATATTTTCTCAGCTTCAGAATCAACAGTTATGAACGCTGCATTAGGTGTGTTCTGTTTTAAATAAATGAGCGTCTGAGACTCCCTCTCAGCACGTAGCTGCAGAAGAGGGTGACATTTTTCGCCCCACAATCAATTTAAAGTTGTAGAGAGGTGTTGCATGGTTATTTCTCCAGCTAAATTTGCATATTTTTTGTCTTGTGAGGTCTATTACACCCCTTCTAAACACACCATCTTATTATCAATTTGTGTTTGTTCACTGTGTTGATTTGGTTTAAACAGAGTGACGGGGATTCAGCTTTCGGTCACAAGGATTTTGACACATAGCAACTAAATGAAATGGAGTTATTTAATATTTGCACCTGTTCACGAGCTGCAGATTTTAAATGTCATGTTGTGTGGGTGCATGAAGAGCCTAGATGTCACTGCCACAGGAACAGACCTGGCTCATAATTAGCCAACGACGCAGCATCGCTGTCTCGGAACAAAACATTTGAAGGAACGGTGCAAAACGAGATGGGTAGAAAGGACAAAAGGCTACATGCTAACACAGGATCGAGGACAAAACAGGCAGAGGAAGCAAAACAGCCTAGAATAAAGAGGACCAAGAAAAGCTGGCAAAGACGCCAAACAGAACAGGTGGTGTAAGAACGCAGGAAACTAGTTGGAGGACATGCAGGTGAGAGAACAGGCAATAAGTTCAAGAATTACTGAGAAAAGTATGGAAATGGCAGGAGATTAAAAAAGCACTTGCATAATAATAAAATAAATGGAAAAGGGCAAAGTACACATAAACAGTTTACCAGATCAAAATCAGAAATCTTGGTTTTTAGCCACAAACTCGTAGCAGCTTATGCTTTTAAAGTGCAGGTGTTTTCTATGTTTATCGGGGAATTACCAAGTTGTCAGGAAACCCATAAAATGGAACACAAAACGGACACTATGAAAGCAGTTTTGAAGTAGAGAAATTGTATTTCTTGCAAAAATGCAGTGTGAAAGCTTATCGCAGAAGAACTTGCTGAAAACACCTGAAATTAGCTATAAAATATGCTGGAATGTATAGCTGAAATAGAAGAACAAGCCTAAATTAGCAGAAGAAAGCAGAAAGAACACATTTACTGAATTTTGTTGAAATAAGCAGAAATAAGCACAAAAATTAGCTAAAAAAATGTGAAATTAGCAAAAATCAGAAGCATGAGACACATTAAGGATCCTAAAATTTAACACAACCGATTTAAACCTGGATAACCAGCTGTAAAATATTATTTTTAATCCAACAATGTTCAGTCAGGTCATCTGGATGGTTTCTTTCTTTTCTTGTTGTGCTGAGATGTTTCACCCTCCATCCGGAAGGCTTCATCAGTCTGAGGAAACGCCAAACAAAACTGCTTCTCCCACAACAGCTTACGCCAAAGTGGGGGAAAAAAGAAGTTATGTTGGTGTTAAGATGACCTCTGGGGCACGCCTTCTCCTCCAGTGCCTGCCCTCTCCCTCATCAACAGTCATGTCAAACTGGTTCAAAACACCAAAGTCCATGCGCAACAATCCAGGTATAAAATCCAACAGGTCTGACTGATGAAACCTTCCGGATGGAGGGCAAAATGTCTTGGCACACACAAAAAGAAACCGTCCAGGTGACCTGACTGAACATTGCTGGATTTTATACCTGGATTATTGAGCATGGACTTTGGTGTTTTTATTTCAGTTCATGTTAAACAGCACATCTTCCTCTTCTTCAGCAAGCTCTTGGTGCATTTGTGTTACCACGGTGATTACCAATGCAGCAAAGACATCATGAGTAGACATTTACCCGCAGTCTTTTATAGAACTACTGTACCTACATGTGCCATAAAGATGAAGCATCCATGTGTGATGATTTGTATACCAGAAGTAATTAAACTGATGAGAACTAATGCAGAAACACTAAAAGAGAGTGAAAGCTTCTAATGCAATGTCCACCCACAGCTCAAACCTGGAGCCAGATTCTATAAATCCAACAAATGCTCAGAACGCTGCTTCTGTGATCACATGTTGGATGTTTCCTCCTATTTTTAGTGTTTTTTACCAGAAGATATGAGGTCAGCTCATCTTAAATCCCCTTTACCCTAACACTTTGCACTGCGTAGTTGTGACATCGCTGTGGGATCTGACAAGGAGGAAGACATGACAGAGTGTAAATACAAACAAGAGCCAGATCCACGTAATGTGAACAGAAAGGAGCTCATATAATGTGAAGCTGTCAGGTTTTCCTTACATATCTCAAATCTTACACATTTCAAATACTCAAAGGAAACAGCTACCAACGATGAGTGTTTCTCACGAGGAGTGCAGTGCCATGTTATTTTCTTGACTGTAGCATTTGTAGCAATGCTAATGACTGCAATGAAGTAAACAACATTAAACTAATGTGCATTAGGAACCAATAAGCATTAGAAGAAACAACCCCCTTGCAAATGATGGTGATGAGCCAGTATCGTGACCTGACTCTGTTACACTTTAATGATTTGTTTCATTAACAGATCATCACTGGAATTATACTGTATTACATTACCCATCACATTAGATCCGTCTCTGATTAAAAGAAATTCTAAATTGTGCCAGCTTATGTAAAACTTAACGGTCAATTTCCTTCTGAATGTAATTGCACACGTCGTCTGAGTTGCCACAGGGAGATTATCACAGAAGAGGATGAAAAGGACCGAGATATTTAACAAGACAAGAAAACGTTTTAAATACTGAAAGTACAAAGTTGAACAGACCGAGGAGCCTCGCTGTGAGACGTTCAGACACTGAAGTCTTATATAAAACCAAATATTTGTTTCTCTATAAAAGTATATCAATAACTCAGTGAAGAAACTGACACTGAATTATTGAAGCTAACTAAAGTAGCATAACATTAGCTAAAGGTAAATGTAGCAAAAGTGTTGCTAAAAACTAAAATGGCAAATGGTTGCTAAAGGCTAAACGTAACAAGAGCTTAACTAAAAGTTAGACATAGAAAGAGGTTGTCTACATGCTAAAAGTAATAAAAGGCTAAATGTGGCAACTATTTCACTAAAAGCCAAAGTAGCAATGGTGTGGCTAAAAGTAACAAAAAACCAAAAGCAAATCCTAACAGAACAGAAGATAAAAGTGGCAAAACAGTAACTAAGTGCTAAATGTTGCAAAGGGTTGGCTAAAATGCAAAGACCAAGTTGCAGAGTGCTGTATTAGTTAAAAGCTAACAAAAAGTTGCAAAAGTGTGGCTAAAAGTAGCAAAAGGCCAACTACATGCAAAACCTAACATAAGTTAAAAGCTAAAAGTAATTAAACAGTAACTAAAAGCACAAAAAATGAAAAGGCTAAATAAAAATGGAAAGTTCAGCCAAAAGTTGCAGCTAAAAGTTGCAAAAGGCCAACTAAAAGCAAATCCTGACAGAACAGTAGTTAAAAGCTAAAAGTTGCAAAACATCTAAAAGCAAAAAAATGCAAAAAGCTAACAAAAATGCAAAGACCAGCTAAAAGTTGCAGAGCATTAACTAAATGCAAGCTAAAGTAGCAATATTGCAGCTAAAATTAGCTAAAGGCCAAATAAAAGCAAAACCTAACGGAACAGAAGTTAAAATCTAAAAGTAGCAAAACCGTAACATTAAGCTAAAAGTTGCAAAAGGCTAACTAAAATGCAAAGACCAGCTAAAAGTTACAAAGCATTAGCTAAATACAAATAAAAAAAGCTCTAAAGTATCAAACAGATCAAACAGCAGTATCAAAATGCTGGCTAAAAATAAAAGGCTAACTGAAGATAAAAACAGCAAAAAGCTAATTTGAAAAAAGGTTAACTCTTAGCCAAAACTAGCAAAACATTAGCTAAATACTTCAAGCTTCAATTCAATGTTAGGTAACCAAAGAAAGAGCCAGTTCACAGAAGCAAAGAGATTAAAGTTTTCGAAGGAACTGAAGTCATCACAAAGTATTTTAATGTTTCTAAATATAGTTGAATATTGTAAAAGAAAGAAAAAATAAAGCTTCAGCAAAATTCTTCTGAATGAGCAAAATGTTTTGATATATGAAGCAAAGCAGCAGATTTATTGCAATGAATTGCCTCTGATTATCTTCTAGTTTATATTTAACCTTTATGTAAAGCCTCACTATAATGTCTGCAGGATTACTGGAAACACAAAGTTATTTTTGTTCAGCATTTGTCACCGTCGTCATTGTAAAAGAACGATGCAGCAGAAATACAAATTTGACCAGCTGTGCTTTACTGATCTCGGCTGTTTTTATTTTTAGCTCCCAGAGGCGTAACTCCTGCTCTCATCGAGATCCATTTTAGTAAACATGGCGCAAAGCTTCATGCTCTTTATAAATAAAATGTGCTAATGTCTCCCCGGGAGAGGATTCAGGCAGAAAACATCTTAAATTAGGTTGAACACTTTAAGATGCATTCAAACTGACAGAGGTGAAATGAGCAAACTGTCATAAAATGTATTTATGGTTCATGAAAGATGTTTTAAAATATTGAAATGGGGAATTTGGTGAGCTTTGCCGGAAATGTCAAAACTAGTTTGCTGATGGGAGGAAGAGTGATCTGGAAATAAAAACCATTCAGACCCATCTTCACTCCAGAAACTGTTTATTCCAAGCAGTGGCGCTCATTGTTTTCATTCATTCATTCATTCAACCTTTATTTATACAGGCTAGCCTCGTTGAGCCACGGGGACTTATTTACAAGAGGGACCTGTCTCACTCACACCCAGGGTCAATTTAGAGTTACCAATCAGCCTAACATTGTTGAGCTTTTTAGTGCACAAACACAACAGTATGAATTAGAATGATTTTTTAGGACATTTTTATCAACTACCATAATTGCCACCGTACGTGTCACACCACTGTACAAGTCTCATCTGTCCAAAAATGTCTAAAGTGGAGAAACAAATAAGTCGCTTCCCCGTACATTATGCGCCACTGCTGACAACCTAGAAATGTGGGCCGGTGTTGAGCCAAAAATCGATTTGCTGCCAAATGGCGGCCACGGGAGCATGCACGGGAGGACTTTAACAAGAATTTAACAAGTTTAACACTTAAAAACAATTATTTGTTTGCTCAAAAATTATAGTAAAGGTGTATCTTTTCCTTAATAAATGCACTTTCATCGGGTCAAATTAGCTGTAATTCGCCGCTCCTCCCATATTTGGCATTTGCTCCATGAGCTCCGAAGCAAGACCAAGGTGTCTTGGTATGGCAAGCCAAATACGTAGTCAGTTTCACTCCAATCAAGACCTTCAATCATGTGACTACAGTGACCCATCTGTGTCAGGCTAACAAAGACTCTAACGATCCTCTGTTGAGAAGCGTGAGGGCAATCTTCACATGAATCCAGCTCTAAGAAGATGTCAACTTTAAAACTCGAACGCCACAGTTTTTTTTCTTAATGAGAAATGTCCTCGAGTGAGAAGCGAAATTCATTCATTCATTCAACCTTTATTTATACAGGCTAGCCTCGTTGAGTCACGGGGACTCATTTACAAGAGGGACCTGTCTCACTCACACCAAACAACCATCCACTCTCACACTCACACCTAGGGTCAATTTAGAGTCACCAATCAGCCTAACAAGCATGTTTTTTGGTCTGTGGGAGGAAACCGGAGTACCCGGAGGAAACCCACGCATGCACGGGGAGAACATGCAAACTCCACCCAGAAAGGCCCCGGACGGGGATTTGAACCGGCAACCTTCTCGCTGAGAGGCAGCAGCTCTACCAGTTGTGCCACCGTGCTGCCCAAAATGCCTGAAATGCCTTCAGCTAGAGAACAGAAGTCCAATTTTTGGTTTTAACCTTTTGGATTTACCATGTCCTGGATGACTGAGAATGTACGCCAGCATAGAACCACTGGATGGTTGTTGAAGCATTCACTAACAGAGTTATTCTGTCAGGCTCTGACACATTCTGATGAACGTCTACGACTGATGAAGTCTTTGAGTCAACACAACTCAAGGCAGCCTCAGCCAAATGACTTCAAGAAACACGGAAAAAGACCCAAACATGGTCAGTTTACAGATATTGATTAGGCTTGGTGCGGTAGTGGCCAAGAGTGGTCCTTAACAAATACTCTGAGCATTAACATGTCTCAAGATGTGGCTGTGGCAGCCATCTTGAATATAAACTCTCTTGTGAAAGATGGCAGGTGATGTGCAATTCTTCAAGGAATTCTAGGCTTTTAATTGGTCTAAAACCAGTGATGGCATAGTTACATTGAAAAAGTAACTTAGTTAAGTTGATTAGTCCTTGGGAAAAGTAACTTAGTTAAGTTACTGATTACTTGATTTGGAAAGTAACTAAGTTAGATTACTAAGTTACTTTATTATCACTTTCGGCCGCTAGGGTCCACCGACCGTTCCCAGCTCATGTGTCTGAAAAAAGCCTCCTCTGCTCGGACTCACTCTGTCGCAGCCCGGCCTCCTGAACTCTGGAGGTACAGTAGGTCTGAACTAGTGTTTGTTAGCAACATAGCTCAAGAACCACACAAGATTTTGATGAAACTTACAGAAAGTAATCACTGGATGGATATTTA
>JBBPBX010038773.1:0-16060 GCA_038048925.1 Garcialebias charrua
CTGTCAGTAGTGACAGAGTGAAGAAATATGTTAAAAATATATTGTTAGAAAAGTTACAGACTGCACTACAAAGTTACATAGTGTACCTTTAAACTGGCTTTGGGACAAAGGATGTTTCCTTTAACGTCAAATTGTATTGTTCAACCTTTGAAATCAGTCGCTGCAGATGAGTGATTGTCAGGTTCTGTAAGATTTCTGCAACTGGACCAGGTGTTCCTGCTTACTGGTTCACTTCCTCAGCTGTCTCAGATTATAAGGGTCAATCCATGTTTTAACTCCTTTCATAGATCAGATCTCATAGTGCAGATCTCATCAGATTTGCTTCTAAAGAGCAAATTATGTTTTTAGCTTTTGTTTTGGGCCATCTCATTACAGGACTCATGACATTTAATTGAGACTAGACTTTTTGACAAATGGGAGCAGGTTTCACATCAGATGCTTCATATTTCATTGTACCCAAACCACAATCAAGCCAACCTGTGTCAGGTGCAGTCTACAAGCCAAGAACAAAAGAAAATCTTCTTGTGTTTGGCAGCAGATATAACGCTGTTTCTTGGAAACCTTCAATTAAAAAAAAGCTGATGTAACTTACTTAAAGAGCCAGCAAATACAGCTAACCAATCAGTGTTTGCCCTTTAGAAACGCCTATTCTTTAGAAACACCCACTTTCAGTCCGCAGAGAACCCTTCTCCAATTACCAATCAGTCTAAAATGCATGTTTTTGGTCTGTGGGAGAAAACTGGAGTACCTGGAGAAAACCCATGCAGCACAGAGAGAACACGTAAACTCCACCGAGAAAGGTCTTTGGCCGGGAGTGGAACCAGCGACCTGCTCGCTGAGCGGCAACAGCTTTACTAACTGACCCACAGCGCCGCCCGAATCACTTATTCAGTACATCACGTTTAAAATAATAGTATCTGCACTGTTTGTATGAGAAAGTTTCAAGGTTAAAACAAATCTTCAAAGCTTAAAACATAAATGCTCACTTTTGAAGTCTGTTAGCATCCTCATGAGATTTCTGGCCTTGCAGGATTATGGAGCATCTGTGGAAAATGGCACGTCAATAAAGAGGTCCTTCTTCTTTGATTGTAGGGAACAAACATCAAATACAGATCCTAATACTGTATCTAGATGTGCTCAAGCTCAGTTTTCTTTTGCTGTGGAATCAAAAAAACCTTTGAAATCTTAATAATATATTAATATTTTCACCTTTTGTTAAAAATCTGATGTTCACAGGAAATGTTTGCTAAAGTGCATCATGGCAGAAGTAACAGATTTTTGATGATCTATGAAAAAGGCTTTGTTCATGCTCACTAGACTGAAAAATTCATTACCGTAATGTTCTCTTCACAAATCCTCATATAAGTGGTTTGTTTACAAATGGAGGGATATTGCTGGCACTGTTACCCTCACATTAGTTGTTACCTCTAAAAATATCTTTAGAAGAGCATTTTGTATAAATAAACCCAGAGATGCAGCCATCGCTCATGGAATCCTTGAAGGAATGCTTATAGTCTGCCAGAGTGAAAAAAAAAAAGACAAATAAAATAATGTTGAGAAATAAAGTTATGGTTGTTTGGATAAAATCAGTTAAGTTACCATTATATTAGTTCTTACACAATATCAGAAAATTCCGTGCTAAAACTATGGGTTGTGAATGACAGAGCTACAACCACATTAAATTTGACCTTTATTGCAGTAAAGTTGACTGAGATTTAGATCGTTTTGTGTTTGGTGAGCTTGATTAGCAGTAACAGCCATCTTGAGTTGTGTTCACCAAGGTTGACAAGCAATACTTGGATGTCCTCCATCACTGAAGAAATTGAATAGTTAATATTTGTAGTTTTTGAGATAAATGTTGTTCTGGACTGGAATAGGCTATATGCCACGGGTAGGTGTGACGTACCTCCGGTAAAATATAGGCCACATCCCGCACTTCCGGTTCCGATCCACTGCCGTTGTTGTTAGCGTTAGCTCCTAGTAGCAGACCATGACAACGACCCGAAACGGGAAGCGGCTGCGCGCTACTGGCACTACACGTGAGTTCCGTTGTGTCCGCCCACCGGTGGGTAAAGCTGTTCCGAGGGGGGGTTAGGGCGACAATTTATCGCGGCTGTCCATAGGGAGAACGTCGCCATAGATTTATATGGATTTATATGTGTATAGAGTTATTATTGGTGTGTATGTAGCTGTTTTATTAATTGTATTTAGTCATTTATGTTCGTGTCATTCCTGCTAACCGGAAGTGCGCGGTCCGGCTCGTGAATGCGGAAGTGCTGGAACGGAAGTCCGTGGCATATAGTCTATTGAACAGAAAAAGCAAGTACAGTAAACCTGAATGTTTTTGGTGCAAGATATTCACTTGGGTAGGAGTTACTGTACATTGTGTATAAAAACAGAGGTAGGTCCAAGGTGGCACAGATAAGAGATTCTGGCGAGTGCAGGGAGAAATTTTATCTACGACTAGGTGCAATGGTAGAGCCAGGGGTGGCCAATGGTGGCCTTGGCCACTATAAATTATTCTTTGGCCACCCCAAAAGCCACCACATTAATTTGAGGAAACTATCCGATTTTGATGTGGCAAGCCAAATTTCAAATGTGACCTTTCTTACACTTAGATACAAAAACACACAAAAAACGGTAGTAAATGCGTTGCTTATTTTTCAAGTTATCCAGATCACTAGGTTGGCTTATATATAGTTATGATGGCATCCATCTTGGATTTTGACATGACAACCCAATTTCTGAATGTGAACATTCCTACACCTGGATGCAGCCACACACCAAAGGGAAATCCACATTTCACTCATTTTCCAAGTTTTCATGCTCAGATGGACATTAGTGGTGGCAGCCATCTTTGATGTGGAACTCAAATTCAAAAGGAGTGTTTCTTACGCCTAGATGTTTATGTTTGTTTATGTTTATTAAATTTGTTCTTTTTTTTTTTACAAAAGAAACAATACAAGACAATCCCATAAATGATAATGTACAAAATATAAAAAAATGAAAGGTAGCAGAAAGAAGAATAAATCTTATTATATCTGCCCCTTTTTTCCAACAATCAGATTAAACAATAATAATCTTCAACCAACAGTACAAAATGACTAACTCTTTCTAATTTTCTAACTAATACAATACACATTACGCTATTTCATATATTTTTTTAACACATTCGTTTTGATCATTTTCTTAAATGTAAACATTGACTTGGCATTTTTAACTACATTCTCCAAGCCATTCCATAATCTAATTCCCTGGATTGAGGTAGAACGTCCCTTCAAACTAGTTCTGAATTGTGGTTTTACAAACATCTCTGTCCCCTTAAGATTATAACAACTTTGTCTTTTAACAAAATGCATTTGGATATTTAAAGGTAATGCGTTATTCTGAGCCCTATACATAACTGATAAAATATTATAATCTACCAAATCATGGAACTTCAATAACTTCAGTTGATAAAATAATGTACTTGATGGATGACGGTAATGTTTTCTAGTGATAATTCTTACAGCTCTTTTCTGTAATACAAAAATAGGCTTTGTGATTGTTTTACACGCATTCCCCCAAACATCAATACAATAGATTAAGTGTGGAACAATGATTGTGTTATACAACAAATACAGAGCTTTATCATTCAATAGGTCTCTGACTTTGTACAGTACTGCAATCGATTTAGCTATTTTTATTCTTACAGAATTTATGTGTTGTTTCCATGTCAGTTTGTCATCAATGATAACACCCAAAAACTTCACCTCACTCACTCTACAAATCTCAACATCCTCAATTTTGAGTGGAACATCAACAGTTTTCTTTTTATTACCGAATATCATGTAATTAGTTTTTTCTAGATTTAATGATAATTTATTTATTTTAAACCAAGTTTGTATCTTGACAAATTCTGTCTTTATCAATTCCAACATTTGTTCTATATCTTCACCTAAACAGAAAAAAGTGGTATCATCAGCAAAAAGTACACATTTAAGGAGTCCTGACACATTTACCAAGTCATTCACATATAAAATAAAAAGCTTTGGTCCAAGTACAGAGCCTTGGGGAACTCCACATGTGATATTACAGAGGTCAGATCTTACATCATTTATTTGTACAAATTGTTTCCTATCTTTCAAGTAGCTAGATACCCACTGTAATGCTGGTCCTCTAATACCATATTTGTTTAATTTTTCAAGGAGAATGGTGTGATCAATAGTATCAAATGCTTTTTTTAAATCAACAAAGATGTAGTGACACACCAAAATGGAAGTTTGTACCTCACTTATTTTTTTAGTTATCATGCTCAAAACATGCACGGACCAACGGACCAACGGACCAACGGATGGACGAATGGTATTTCCAGTTTTTTTTTCATTCATTCAACCTTTATTTATACAGGCTAGCCTCGTTGAGCCACAGGGACTCATTTACAAGAGGGACCTGTTTCACTCACACCTAGGGTCAATTTAGAGTTACCAATCAGCCTAACATGCATGTTTTTGGACTGTGGGAGGAAACCGGAGCACCCGGAGAAAACCCACGCATGCATGGAGAGAACATGCAAACTCCACACAGAAGTTCCCGCTTTTCACTCCACAATGGGGGACAATTAACTGTGGAGGTAATCTTGAATAGGGATGACTACTATTTTATATTCATTATGTTCTGAGAGATTCATTAAAATTTGTCCATGAGTTCAAGAGATACAGGTAGTCCCCGACTTACGAGCGCTCTGACCTACGAGGTTCCGGACTTACGAGCTGGCGAATTTTTGGAAAAAACGCAAAAAATACCGAGTTTTTCTGTGTTTTTTCACCACAGTTCGTTAGCTAAACATGTGGACACACGTTTCCGATCATTTTTATGCACTCGTAAGCAGTTTTTCGATGAAAAACGAGTGTTTGTAGTCGCGCTAGCAAAACCGTTCCAACTTACGAGCGAAATTCCGGACTTACGAGACACGTGGCGGTCGTTCCGAATTACGAGATTTCCATGTTACGAGCAACTCGTTGTAACGGAACTCGCTCGTAAGTCGGGGACTACCTGTATTTTGCTAAAAGAAAGACAAAAGAACACATGCACACATGCGCACATCACCCCTTACCTTTATGGCAGCAGGTGAGAATCAGGAACTCTGGAAAACTCTAACCCAGCAGGTTTATGTTATCAATAAAACACAAAGGCAAATGTAGAAAAAGGACAAACAGAGTTTAATATCCTACATCTGTTTATACGTCTGTTTTTCAAAAGTTGCAGCAAGTTAAACGTCTATGTTGCCGGGAAACAAGGGGATGAAAATAGCTTTATTTCTAAAAACAATTTTTAAAAAAGGTCACAGGGGGAGTTTTCAGATTTCAGAATACTGAAAATATGCAATGTCCCATTTCCTGTAAAATCCATTACTGACTCTGGCCTCTTATGAAACAATGTTGTCAAAGCTTCAGTAACACTTTATGACTCAGACGTTGCTGTGATAATTATAGGATGGCATGCATGCTGCAGACAACCTGCGTTTCATTTGAGCCTTTCTCTGCAGATGCAGGCAGCGTGACTCTGTGAAGGGTTTGTTTACCCTCTTTAATACAAACTGGATCATCACAGAAAATCCTGAAGGGACCACCGTGAAGGTTTGCAGACATGTAAATAAAACTAATAGGAACTATACAATACTACTGTTAGTTTTTGCAACGGTTTACTTTAGCAGATTTTAGGTCAACTGGGGGATTATTTTGTGGGCTTTTCCTTAAAATATCTGAGCAGAACAAAAATTAAAGTTGTTTACTAAACTGATTTGGCATCTAACAGATGTGTGGAAAATGTTGGAGATGACAAATATTCCTAAAGAATTTAATGCTCTGGTGACTCCTCGCTTTACTCTTGCACCATTAGTTCCTGACATCTTTCATTTTGACTTAATGAGTGACTTTGACAAACTGGCTTACTGTGATATATGAGCACTGGGTCCCTAGAGGATAACTCATTTATTTTTGTTAGACTGTGGTAGTTACATCATTAAAAAGGAAAAATATTTGAATAAACACTGTGGGATGGCCAAAAAGATGGCCCAGCACAGAAGATCAACATCATCAGGCCAGGAGTCTGCAGTTTACACACATCTGCAGGCCAGTGATCACCCTTTCAGGGATGAAGATGTTCACATCCTTTTTTTTTCTTCTATAGATGGCCTCCCTTCTCTCCTTACAGCCACCCTTTCACACCGATATGATTTTTTTATAGAGAGAAAGGAAAGTCAGAAAGTAAGACAAAACACAACAATTATCCACACACAAAAAAGCACAAGGCAACCACACCCAACCTCCGTCTGCAATCCTGCAAAGTACATGACAGAACACAGCAACACATGCGTAAAGAATAATAACATTCATGACTTTGCAGTAGATTTCCATAAATATACATACCCATACTTACAAATGAATATACATTATACATACATATACATTCATATTCAGTCACATACCCATCTACATATCTGCATATGATATCTACATATACATCCCTGCACCCATTTGTGTATGGTTGTGAGCATGCATAAGTGAATAAGGTTCCTCGAATAAGATGTTCACATCCTTGATAGAGAGGAACGTTCAATGACGTGTATTCTATAGACGTGCTATCACGTCACTTCATGCAAAACACAACGACATTTCTGAGAAGCCATTCAACCATACAATGCTTTCATGTTGTGCAGCATTTGGTTGCAGTAATCAAAACTGTAACTAAGCCTATTTTTATTTTACAGAAGAGAGCCATAAGAATTATTACAAGAACACATTACTGCCATCCATCAAATGTTTTGTTTTACAAATTGAAATTGCTGAAGTTTTATGATTTGGTTGTCTATAATATTATTTTATTATTGTTCAAAGCTCAGAATTTCTCATTACCCTCAAATATCCAAAGGCTTTTTGTAAAAAGGACTAGTAATTATAATCTCAAGGGAACAGATATATTTGTTACGCCACAATACAGAACTTTTAAAGAGTAGGTCTACTTTGGTACAGGGAATAGGACTGTGGAATTGTTTGGAACTTGATATTAAAATTGCAAAGTCAATATCTATATTTAAGAAAATGATTAAAACAAAATTTCTGAACAAATATTCATAAATTGGTTTATATGCAAATTACTATTTATGGTTTTGTGTGAGAAATCATTTAATATCTTATATTTTTTATATATATATGCGATTGCTATTTGAATTGTTTGTTTGAATTAATTTTGTTTGAAGAAGGGGCAGAAATAATAAGATTTTTTTTCTTCTTCTGCCTCCTTTCATTTCATGTATTGTTTTGTTTTATAATGTGGTTTTGTAAATAATTTTCTTGTGTTTTTTAAATTTGAAATGAATAAATCTAATTTAAAAAAATTGTCGAGGAAAATGTCAGAACACTGTAGCATTTCATCAGTAAGTTCTTTTTCTATTAACAAGGCTTCGTCCAACAAGGTGATTACCACCAGAATCAACCTGTTCTGATGAAAAATGATGAATGCATGATTGCTCTCGCAACTGGAGGGCAGAATGACTTTGTTTTCTATTTCTGTTTGCTCAAGTTCTGGCATTTAAACATAGACATGTGGTATCCACAGAAATGTCAGAATTGGGTCGAAAAGCTTATATAATAATTTCTACATCCACCTAACGCAGTTAAAACCACAAGCAGTTGAATCAGCAATTGCTTAAAATGGTGCCAAAGCAAAACTCATACTGAGTTGCTCACCTCTCAGCATGTACACACACGACCAACATGTCTTCTGAAAGCAGAGCTCTCTCACACTTCATGTTTCATTCCAGTCCAACCAGGATTCACTGAATCACAAGCAAACAAAGACCAGAATTATGTCTAGAGTTTGAAAAACATAATCAGAAAATCCATCTTAGCTTTGCTGTATTGCCTTCAAATCATAAATTCATATCAAGAATAAATAGATGAAGATTTTATAAAGCTTTGGTAAAATAATTTGAGTCATTAAACCACTATTTTGATATAATCAAACTCTTAGTTAACAGTATCTACACTATCAAGCATAAATGTGTTGCCAGATTATACTCTTCTCATCTTGAAACTCTGTTTGTCAGAAGCTGACTAATCTGATTCTGTTCAAAGGCCACATACAGTCCCTCACAATCCAAATCACAATTTTTCTTGTAGTGACCTCATCATAGCTAAAGCATGTCTTTCCTTTGGTCACTCCTCATTCAAGGAGTCTGGACTGGGATTGAACAAAGAAAGCAATGCTGCTTGCAGATGTTGGATGCTGTCTACCATGGTGCTCTAAGATTCATGACTGGTTGTACCATACCCATCACTGCGCTCTGTACTGATTGGTCAGTTGTTCATCATTATCTACACGTACACTGGTTTGTTTTCATCTATAAATCCCTCCTTGGTCTGCTACCTTCTTATATCTCCTCCCACATGTCCCGCCGTCAGTGCAGTTACAACATGCGCTCTCAGGACATCATTACCTGCAGCGTTCCCTCAGTGTGGACTGAACTTGGCAAAAGGCCTTTTCCTACTCAGCTCCTGCAACTTGGAGCACCTTGCAACAGGAACTGAAGTTGGCCACCTTAATTTCTTTAGGGGTTTCAAACATTTGATAATGTCAATAAAAATGTCAAAGCATATATGTTCTTATTTTTTGTATTTTACCCTGTTTTACAGCACCCTGATTTATTGTTTTATACACTACAGTACTCTTGTTTTTTTACTGCATTTTTACTGTAGGTTATTGTAATCATTGTCTACTTTTATTGTTATCTGTACTTTATATGTTCTGTATGGAACAGGCCCCTCTTTTAAATACTTTCTCGTGGCTCAATGAGACTATCCTGTATAAATTAAGGTTGAACTAATTCCTGTTCTATGCTGATGATAACTGAACCATCTGCAACAAACCTTAAACTCTGCTTATTTATTTCACTCTTTAAAAAAAAATCTATATATACATTACATTTATTATTGTACTTGCTTTTGGTTTTAACACACCTGTCACTGTTTTGATTGTTCATAATGATTTTTTTAGTTTATTTTCAATATTGCGAAAGCTCCTTGGATAAGAAGAAAAATCAACCTCACTTACATTAAAAGCTACAGTCTGTTAGCAGATTATGGTAATGTAGATTATCTATGGGATGCTGTTTGTAAAGTTGCACAGTCAAAAATTAACATAAATATTTTGGTTTATTTAGCTTTTAATGAGAAATTTTTCCAGTCATATTTTCACCATGTTATTCATAAATGTATAAATGTCATAGTTCTCAACTAAAAATTTAATTTACAAGATACATATATAGTTTACAAACTAAATACTTAACTTGCAAGTTAAATATTTAGTTAGTAAACTAAATTTTTTGGTATAAATTAAATATTTAATTTACACCTAAATATTTAGTTTAATAACTAAATATTTAATTTACAAGATAAATATTTAAATTGCAAGTTAAGAATTCAGTTAGTAAACTATTTTTTGTATTTTACTAACTAGATATTTAATTTCTAAGCTAAACATTTAATTCCTAAACAAAGTTTTTAATTTGCTAACTAAATAATTAGCATGGATCTAAATATTTATCTTGCTAGTTAAATATTTTACTTGTTAGCTAAATATTGAACTTGCTGGTTAAATATATAACTTTCTAGTTAAAGATCCACTGACGTGATTTTTCTACTATTCATCAAATTGCTCAAAATA
This sequence comes from Garcialebias charrua, assembly GCA_038048925.1. NCBI lineage: Eukaryota > Metazoa > Chordata > Actinopteri > Cyprinodontiformes > Rivulidae > Garcialebias > Garcialebias charrua. Next base: position 9,706 of record JBBPBX010038773.1, read on the forward strand.
TATATATATTATCATTTAAATATGTTAATTTTTGCAAACAAAATGATAAATCACTTTAATTTTGCTTTAAAAGTGATTTTGAACTTCAAGCCGTGTTTAATCATGGGAAATCCGTTTACACCTGAACGCACCATCTGTGATGTAATGTGCAGAGTGAGAGGCAGAGGGCTCCAGTCTCTTCAATAGCAGACATTTTAAAACCTGACTAATTTAGCAATCTAGGTGAAGATTTAAGCTATTTGTCTTCATTTTGGGAAGCAGAAAATAGTTTGGGTGATGGAACAAGAAACAGCAGGATCTAATTTAGATCTGATGCCGTATCAGACTTACTTTTATGTGAGCTGCTCATACCGTGACAAGCCAAGAGCTCTGCCTCAACTCTGCACATGACATCACAGATGGTGCGTTCGGGTGTAAACGGATTTCCCATGATTAAACACAGCTTGAAGTTCAAAATCACTTTTAAAGCAAAATTAAAGTGATTTATCATTTTGTTTGCAAAAACTAACATATTTAAATGATAATATATATATATTTTGAGCAATTTGATGAATAGTAGAAAAATCACGTCAGTGGATCTTTAAATATTTAGGTTATTAGTTTTAATATTAAATATTTAGTTTAGGAACTATGCCATTTAAAAATGTATGAATAACATGATGAAAAAAATGACTTTGAAAAAAAACTTTTCTTTTCTTATTAAAAGCTAAATAAACCACAATATTTATGTTAATTTTTGTTTGTGCACCTTTACAAACGGCACCCTATTATTCTCCGGCATTCAGGCTTTTGTTGCAGTTTCTTTTGTTAGCTCACACAAAACATTTGACTTTTGTTTTATGCTTGATACATTTCCTGATACAATCTGGGCTTGAACCTGCTGCTTCAAGAATACAAGACCACAGCACTGGCCGCTGAGGTACTGCAAAACCACATTCAGGACACGGTATTTCTAGCAAACTGAATCATAAAGACATTTTTAGCTTTGTGTCTTCAGATGAGAAGAAAACAAAGAAGTTCAGCTAACTTTGATTCATTTAGCTGTGTGTTAGCTTCTAGCACAGAAAAGACAGCAATGAACGTGGGCAAAATAGATTCCACTGCACCCCATGCGTTAGCAGGTATAACATTTAGCTGTTGCTAGTTCTGGCATTCTCACTCAGTTTTATTTTTGCACCCAAATAAAAAAGATAAAATCCAAAAAGTTGCCTTTGGGGTATGGTTGTTAAACCAACTTGCGAGGGAAACATGTTTTTATAGAAATTATTTTGTAGATGCAGGGGGCAATGAAAAAGCTGCTTGTGGGGGCAAATGAATAATTGTTTCAATATGGATACAACTGCTCAACAGAAATGCCCTCTTTTGTAAACAAAAAACTTGCATTTAAATTTGGAGATGTCACCGTAATCCAGCATTTATTTGTTTACCACATTAGTTGGTAAGAGTCCATTGTAGCCAATGGAAGTAAAAAGAAACCCAAAGTGATCATGTGAGATGTAAGAAAGGAAAGTCCTGGTGCAAAATAAATCTTAAGCAACAAATTATACCACATTTTGAAAATAAATATTAATAAATGGTGAATTAGCACTTCTCTGACCTTGATTTTATACGTATTAGAGTTGGCATTTGATTTTTGATTTTCTCTGTTGACAGCTCGACGATACTTGGGCATGGATGTCAGCATGTCTGTCGCAACATCACAGCAAAAGACTTTCATGAAACTGTCAAGCATTTCCAAATTTATCACCATGAGACAAAGTATTATAAGTGGTATTTTTATAGCAGGGATTGAAGTAGGATGTAGAGACGTCAGTCCCTGGAGAGTGAGTTAAGCCATAACCTTATCAGGAGGTTAGACGGCAAAGACTTGTTTTCTCCAGTTAGTTGGAACCAGCTAAAAGAAACAGAGATGGCATTTTTTTAAAACAAAATATTTGAGGATATATTATGACTAATGTGTAAGCGGTGATGAGTGGTGTGCTAACATTAGATACTACCATAAAAATAAAGTTTAGGTGATAAAATACAAGTCTGGCCAGTTAATTGAGGATTGATGGAAGACCGTATGGTGATGTTGGGGTATTCCAGCTATGCATGTCAAAGCAGCAACAGGATTAAGGTCATCGCTCATCCACTGCCCTTCTCACTCATTCTCCTCCTCTCAGTATTTTCTTTTCTTCTCAGTCCTTTGTTTCCCATTTTTCATCCAAACCTTTGACACACCGCCTCTTAATAAGACAGACAAATGAGAGGATTGGACAATAACGAATAAAACAATGTCCAAAATCAAATGTCAACAAAAAAGAAAGTGTAAGAAAAATCTTGAGAAAACAGAAAGTAGACTTGGGTTTTTCTGTCCGCAGATTTATACAATTTGGGCCACAAACGTGGGTGGCCAGAGCATTGACAAACTGTTATTATCTGTTTAGGTTTAGTTGGATGACCCCCTACTGAACTGTGAAAGTGCACAGGAGACAAGAAAGAAGGAGGACCCAGTGTTGGAGGGTGGCAGAATGAATAATAGAAATGGAGAGTTGAGGTAAACAGAAATGGAGGACAGAGAAGACAGATAGGAGAGAAAAAAAGGTATAAAAACAAAAAGTGCTTTAGAAGACGAAGCTCACTCAGGTTTACCTTGGAAACACAAGTGCAGGGAACTATGAAGGGTGTGAGCTAACCGGAGTTCATCACAATCTCCAGACACCGATGAACAAGAGGAGGGAGGCACAGGGGAGGTTGTCCCACATGTACAGCAACCAACACACTCCTCACATACTGAGGGGGGGTGTAGATATAAAAGGACAACAAAGGCAACAAAGTGGTCAGCGTCCGAGTGACTGTTCTGCTCTTCTCCACTCTTCTTCTGGTGTCTGAGTCAGCTTGTGACAAAAACACTGAAGACTGGGAGGTAGAAACTTTCTTTATATCTTGTAAGATAAAAAGTACGTCTGACTCAATGCAAGAAGTTTAGGGCTTTCTGAAGACCCAAACTTTTATTTTATTTTTGGGGTTTTGAGCTGGCAACAACTGGCTAACAACTTTTTTTTCTCCAAAGAGGGACAACTATTTCCAAGGGCTTTTGAGATTTTTTTTTTTAAATATTCTGAGCTGCTGATCACAGATATCATCTCTCTACAAGTTGATCTGTGGTAGAATGGAAGGACCATTTTTTCTTGATACGGACTACAATGAAACAAATGTGGAGGAACACTTTTACTTTGAGAACAATATTGACAGTTTTGGGATCACTATGGCTATTCTCTACTTGGTGGTCTGCATCATTGGGGTGGCAGGAAACTCTCTTGTCATCATAGCTATTTTGAAACTGGATAAAATGTCATCTTCCACAACAGTCTACCTTTTCAATCTGGCACTGGCTGATGGACTCTTCATGATCGGCCTGCCCTTTATCGCAAGCCAGAACATTCAGAGCCAATGGGTGTTTGGAGATGTTGTGTGCAAAGTGGTCATGGTCCTGGACGGTATCAACCAGTTCACCAGTGTCTTCTGTCTGACAGTGATGAGCATCGATCGTTACATGGTGCTGGCAGAGCCGCTTCGATTCACACGCTGGAGAACGCCACGCTGCGCCAAGATTGTTTCGGTCTTCTTGTGGCTCTTTTCGCTCCTCACTATTCTCCCTATGGCACTTCATTTCTCAGTGAACCATGGTATGTGCAGCCCAGTCTTTGTTTCCTATACCTGGTACCTTGGAGTGCTCTCGTACACCTTCGTGATGGGCTTCGCCTTACCATTTGTCATCATGACTGTCTCTTACACTGCCATGCTGGTCACCTTGCGGTCCCAGAAGCTCCAGTCCTCAGAGGGTCATCGGGTGGAACAACAAGTCACCAAAATGGTTGTAGCAGTAGTGGCTGTTTTTGCCATGTGCTGGCTGCCGTTTTACACCATGAACTTTTGTTCCCTGCATCAAAGTAGTCTAGTTACGCCCGTCTTTGCCAGGGCTTTTGAATTCGTAGTCTTGTTGTCGTATTCGTGGAGCTGTGCTAACCCCATCCTGTACGCCTGCCTCTCTGACACTTTCAGGAAGCATTTCTGTACCTTGCTCTGCCCGGTAGCAAAGGCACCTACCAGCATGCATTGCAATACTGAGCGGTATGACCTAAATGAAACAAGTATCGGGGATGTCACAGTTCTAGCTTGAAGAACGGGTCCTAACTTGCCCTTTTACTTCACATCTTATCATTATGCATCGTATGATCATTAAAACAATTACTCTGATGCTTTTTTTAACATTATGAATCAATTATTGTGTTTTTGTCCACTCCACCTGGAATGTATTTAATGAATATTTTTCACAAGAATAAGTTTGTAGATATTTTCTTGCAGTTATGTTAGTTTAATCATGTAAATTGCTTTCAGTTTGACTGTGTAAGCCATCCATTTTCTTTTTTGTGTCAAATTCAAATGATTGATCAAGCATCTGCAGAGATGGACTTTTCTGCCACCTTGGTTGATTGCACACTTTACATCTGTCCAGACTGTAAATATTTCTGCCAAGCTGAAGGGTTTATTCAAGATATGTACTTTTAGAAAGTAGTGTTACTTTACATGAAACATATGTATTTTTATCATTTGTACATTTATATTGAAACATCATGTGTTTATAACATAAATATCTACCGGTACTTCCTCCTTTGGTGTCCGTCTTCTTTCATTTTCAGGAATTTCCATTTTAAATCTGGAACATCTGGCTTTTCAGCAAGGTTGAGAAAATGTAGTGTAAACAGATTTAAAGTGGTCATCTGCGTTTTGGTCAACACCAACAGACACAAGTAAATGTATACATGCATGGAAAATAACATCAGCACAACTCGCACAGCTGGATCAAATCCAGAGGTTAGGAGCTGACAGTAGGAGAGCAGTTCAGTGTTTGACCATGTGTGCGGTTTTACAGGCAGTTTTATGTTGGGTCACAGCTTTATCACAATGTTCTGTTCAATTAAAAAAAAAACATCTAAACTACTCAAAATTGTTTATTCCCATTGTTAATTTCAGTTAAACACATATTTCATTGGATTGTTTCTGATTGTGAACATATCAAGCATTTAGGATAGGATTTGTTGTTTATGCTGATCTCAGACATCTGAGACATAAAGTTGTCCCACAATTACTATTAATAATTCAGATGAACCTTCTTAAAATCGTTTTCTATCCTTGTTTTGTTTTAGTAAACCTTTAACTGAAAGATGGTTTTATGCTCAGAAATAAAGAAAGCAAGGCACACGTTTGATTGACTTAAATGGAAATACCCCCCTCTCAACTGCTCCCTTTCTCAGGGGTTGCCCTGTGAGTAAAGTCGTAAAAGAATTTGGCAATAGTTTTTTACGCCGGGTGTCCTTCCTGATGTAACCACTGACCAGAGCTGCTGCAACCCACATGTGTGGAGCAGGACCGCCATCTGAGGAGCCCAGGGAGCAGATGGGTGGTATGCGTGTGTGTGTGTGTGTGTGTGTGTGTGTGTGGCAAATGAGGGTGCTTCCTACCAAAATGTTGTTGTAATAGTCACAGGATTTGAATCATCAACCTCTCAATGCCTTCTCTAGCTTCTGTCCCACCACTCCCCCATTTATATGGAAAAATGTATAAATCTGTTAAATTTACATAAAGTCATGCTTTATTGGCCTATTATATACATAATGCATATTTTGTGCAAAAAGCAAAAACTAAGATAATTTTAATAGGGACAAAAACACATTTGAACAATTGCACAAAATACAAGTTTCCTAAAATAGTGTTCAACAATAATATTATAATATTAAAATTGTAAAAATTATAGGAATATGTATTGCATTCATGCAACTTTCTTACATACATTTTTTTTATCACTATGTGTTAATCTAACACGTAAATACGCTGAATTATTTTTTGTTGCAAATTACTATAAAGTTATTTGGATTATATTTTTCCTTTGTTTCAAAACAACGAATGGGTTAGGTTTCCATCATTGTATTGGAATAAACTCAACATGTAAATAACTTCTAGCTCTCAATATCAATTTTAGCTGAACTGATTTTCAGAATAAAGTGACATTTATATTTACTGAAACCAATCAAAATGTAACACACAGACAGCCCTAGAAAAGAAAACCAGCTCTAAAAGAATATAATGATTCAGCTCCGCAAGAAGACCATAGAACTGTGAGGACATTTATACCATTTTATATATAATGTTCATTACACAACAGTGTACATGTATAGAAGTGCAGAGTCATTTTTACAATGGGAAGTAAAAATAATTAAAATATTGATGCTCTGATCATAAAGGACAAACATCCCTATGTCGACACATACAGTCAGAAAATTATGTATCCAATGGCAGGATTTAGCGAATA
>JBBPBX010038774.1:0-20551 GCA_038048925.1 Garcialebias charrua
TTTTTAAAATTTTTTTCAGAGATTACCTGGCTAACATCAGTCTGTCAGGAGGTAGTGACAGAGTGAAGAAATATCTTCATTAAAAAAGCTACATACTGCAGCTTTAATGTTTATGGGTGAATGTGTCTGTACAATCTTTGCTACAAGTGCCCAACAAAAATAGGAAATTTTAGGAAAACTGTTTAAAAAAAATTCAATGCAAACTTGAAAATGTGATTAAGTCTTACAGTTCATGATAAAAGTGAATAACCTATGGAAAGTCTTTAAAGCATATGTTTTTTTAAATTATAAACAGTATAAAATGCCTGAAGAATGGAGAAGAAGTGTGCTGGTTCCCATTTTTAAGAACAAGGGTGATGTACAGAGTTGTAGCAACTACAGGGGAATTAAGTTGATGAGTCACGCAATGAAGATCTGGGAGAGAATTGTGGAAGGAAGGCTTAGACAAGAGGTGACTATCTGTGAGCAGCAGTATGGTTTCATGCCAAGAAAGAGCACCACAGATGCCATCTTTGCTTTGAGGATGTTGATAGAGAAGTACAGAGAGGGTCAGAAAGAACTCCATTGTGTGTTTGTGGATTTAGAAAAAGCATATGACAGGGTGCCAAGAGAGGAGGTGTGGTATTGCATGAGGAAATCTGGAGTGGCAGAAAAGTATGTTAGTGGTACAGGAAATCTGGAGTGGCAGAAAAGTATGTTAGACTGGTACAGGACATGTATGAAGACAGCAGGACAGTGGTGAGATGTGCTGTAGGAGTGACAGATAGCTTCAAGGTGGAGGTGGGATTGCATCAAGGATCGGCTCTGAGCCCCTTCTTGTTTGCTCTGGTGATGGACCGACTAACAGATGAGGTCAGGCAGGAATCCCCATGGACTATGATGTTTGCAGATGACATTGTGATATGTGGTGAGAACAGGGAACAGGTGGAAGAGAACTTGGAGAGGTGGAGGTATGCACTTGAAAGAAGAGGAATGAAAGTCAGCCGTAGTAAGACAGAGTACATGTGTGTGAATGAGAGGGAGGCCAGTGGAACAGTGAGGCTACAAGGAGCAGAGGTCACAAAGGTGCAGAACTTCAAGTACTTGGGGTCCACTAGCCAGGAAAATGGGGTGAGGCTACAAGGAGCAGAGGTCACAAAGGTGCAGGACTTCAAGTACTTGGGGTCCACTGTCCAGGAAAATGGGGAATGTGGTAAAGAGGTGAAGAAGAGAGTCCAGGCAGGATGGAGTGGATGGAGAAAAGTTTCAGGAGTGATTTGTGACAAAAAGGTGTCAGCAAAGGTCAAAGGAAAAGTTTACAAGACAGTGGTGAGACCAGCTATGTTGTATGGTCTGGAGACAGTGGCATTGACAAAAAGACAGGAGAAAGAACTGGAAGTAGCAGAAATGAAGATGCTGAGGTTCTCCTTAGGAGTGACAAGGATGGATAAGATCAGGAATGAGATAATCAGAGGTACAGCACATGTTGAACAACTGGGAGATAAAGTTAGGGAGGCCAGACTGAGATGGTTTGGACATGTCCAGAGGAGGGACAGTGGGTATATTGGTAGAAGGATGTTAGAAATGCAGCTGCCAGGAAAAAGACACAGAGGAAGGCCAAAGAGGAGATATATGGATGCAGTTAGAGAGGACATGAAGGTAGTTGGAGTGAGGACAGAGGATGCAGAGGACAGAGTGAGGTGGAGGAGGATGACTCGCTGTGGCGACCCCTGAAAAGGGAAAAGCCGAAAGAAGAAGAAGAAGAAACAATTTTGTTCCTTTTTTACAATGGCATGTTGTTTCCACATAGTGCAGTAGTTTTGTATAGGATGACATTTGTCTGTGATATTTTATGGCTATGTTAAGAAAATTTTAGGAAAAAAAGTTAAATGCAAACTTGACAAAGTGTGTAAGTTTTCACAAACAAATGCAGTATTGATATTCCTGTAGCTAGTCTGCATTTTAGAACGTCACGTCGACATGAATGTGCTGCTCTAGATGGTAGAGTGATGAAAATTCAATAAAATGAAGACACTTTTCAACTGTTTGCTGTATTATTTTCTTTAGACATGTTATGTTTTTTAGGACAAGTCAGTGTCAACGTTACATCTGCCTGGGGGGATTTATTCAGTTTTATGTCCCCTGTCAGAGCCTGGGGAGAGAGGCTGGCTTCTGTGCTGCTTTCATCCAGTAGGTAGTTCCAGATAAAATGCAAATTAAGGGATGTACTGTAGAGCCTAGAACTGCAGGTCTGACCTCCAAAACAAGATGATTAAGATGCACACTTAAACAGTTTAAAGTTCTCCACTTTCTTGACCAAGAGTTTGATACTACAAAGTTTTGAAAGTGTCAACCTTTTCATTCAGAAAACTAGCATTCCCATGTACTTGATTTGTCTTGGTTAATTTACTCCTGAATAATTTCTGATAAACTGACTCTAACTCCCATGTTTATCACCAAACTTACATTTCTTCATTCAGTTCCTTTAATTATTGGGTATATTCTACATTTCTCTACTAATATCTCTAAGATATGCATTAAAGACAGAGATCCAAACTTCACTCAAAATAAGCTAATGTGGTTTTTCGCAGTTTCATGAAAACTAAACACGAGCGGGTTTTTTCCCCCACATTTTTTCCTTATCAAACATCTGCATTTTCTATGAAACGCCATCAGGTTGTAGCTCTGTTAGCTTGCTCCCTTTAAAAAACCCAAAATGCCCATTAATGTGATCAACGAACACTGACTGCAGTTTGTGTTTCTCTTTAGAAACCATTAACCCAATTCTTTGAGTAAGAACTTGCATTATGGGTAATGGTGCTGATACCATGTGGATGGACATCTATACTTATCACATAATTACGTGATACGTATCACGTTATTACGTGATACGTGTCGTGATATTATCACGTAATAACGTGATACGTATCACGTTATTACTACATAAGCCCCCAAAAATATTTTCACCAGGTGGCAGCACTACGCTCCCTTAGACTCCTGTGGTGGCGTTAATTTACACTTCCAGGAATATCCTGGTTGTGTTCCTCACCCTCCCCCGCAGTAGGCTTTTAGTAGCAGACAGGTGTGTGTGTGTGGTGTGTGGGGGGGGGGGTTCTTAAGCCCTAATATCCAATTCAACACGTGCCATTTATGGAACATAAAGAACCCAGGAGAACAATATTAAAAGCAACTCACCAACAATTAAGAATCACACAGGAGGAAACGTTTTTTTTTTAAGTCAATTAAGCTAAAGCAAAAGTTTATTAAAGTGAATAATATAAAAAGGTGCTGTGAAATTAAAAACTTACATTCAGTGTATGAACTATATAGAAAATGAAAAGTTAAACATAAAAGGAGTAATACAGGTCCTTCTCAAAAAATTAGCACATTGTGATAAAGGTCATTATTTTCCATAATGTAATGGTAAAAATGAAACTTTCATATATTTTTAGATTCATTGCACACCAACTGAAATATTTCACGTCTTTTATTGTTTTAATACTGATGATGTTGGCATACAGTTCATGAAAACCCAAAATTCCTGTCTCAAAAAAATAGCATATTTCATCCGACCAATAAAAGAAAAGTGTTTTTAATACAAAAAAAGTCAACCTTCAAATAATTATGTTCAGTTATGCACTCAATACTTGGTCGGGAATCCTTTTGCAGAAATGACTGCTTCAATGCGGCGTGGCATGGAGGCAATCAGCCTGTGGCACTGCTGAGGTGTTCTGGAGGCCCAGGATACTTTGACAGCAGCCTAAAGCTCATCCAGAGTGTTGGCTCTTGCGTCTCTCAACTTTCTCTTCACAATATCCCACAGATTCTCTATGGGGTTCAGGTCAGGAGAGTTGGCACATTGGCACAGTAATACCATGGTCAGTAAACCATTTACCAGTGGTTTTGGCACTGTGAGCAGGTGCCAGGTCGTGCTGAAAAATGAAATCTTCATCTCCATAAAGCTTTTCAGCAGATGGAAGCATGAAGTGCTCCAAAATCTCCTGATAGCTAGCTGCATTGACCCTGCCCTTGATAAAACACAGTGGACCAACACCAGCAGCTGACATGGCACCCCAGACCATCACTGACTGTGGGTACTTGACACTGGACTTCTGGCATTTTGGCATTTCCTTCTCCCCAGTCTTCCTCCAGACTCTGGCACCTTGATTTCCGAATGACATGCAAACTTTGCTTTCATCTGAAAAAAGTACTTTGGACCACTGAGCAACAGTCCAGTGCTGCTTCTCTGTAGCCCAGGTCAGGCGCTTCTACCGCCTTTTCTGGTTCAAAAGTGGCTTGACCTGGGGAATGCGGCACCTGTAGCCCATTTCCTGCACACACCTGTGCACGGTGGCTCTGGAATCGGCCCTTCTCCACAATCCACCTCTTCTCGTTGTGCAGTGTTTTCTGCCACACTTTTCTCTTCCCACAGACTTCCCACTGAGGTGCCTTGATACAGCACTCTGGGAACAGCCTATTCATTCAGAAATTTCTTTCTGTGTCTTACAATGATGGCCTTCTGGACAGCAGTCAGGTCGGCAGTCTTACCCATGATTGGTTTTGAGTAATGAACCAGGCTGGGAGTTTTTAAAAGCCTCAGGAATCTTTTGCAGGTGTTTAGAGTTAATTTGTTGATTCAGATGATTAGGTTAATAGCTCGTTTAGAGAACCTTTTCATGATATGCTAATTTTTTTAGATAGGAATTTTGGGTTTTCATGAGCTGTATGCCAAAATCATCAGTATTAAAACAATAAAAGACCTGAAATATTTCAGTTGGTGTGCAATGAATCTAAAATATATGAAAGTTTCATTTTTATCATTACATTATGGAAAATAATGACCTTTATCACATTATGCAAATTTTTTGAGAAGGACCTGTATATTCCACAACAAGGGTCCTCAGCAACATCTACTCTCTACGGCTCCTCTAAAAGTTAGATATTAAAAAAGAAGAAATGTAACTAAAATTAAAGCTGCAAGCCACATTGAGGCCCTCGCAACAAAGTGCCGCTCTGGCCTTACAGCGACTGTGGGAGCTCCAGCTAGTCCACCCAGTCGCCATCGCGAACGCTCTCATGTCTATCTCGCAACCGTTCATCAGGGTGCGCCTTTGCCAAATTTTCGAAAAGAGCTGCAACCGCCGGAGCTATAGCAACAGCTCCCAGTCGCAATCGTGAACAGTCTCATTCATTCCTGCACGCGTCCACCAGGGTGTGCATATGCCGAACCTTCCTAAATCACCTTCCGCCCAGATTAGTACGAGTCCAGCTGCAAGCCTTACAAATTTGGCCGAAATCTGACCTTCCAGACAGGAGTTATTGTGACTTCTTGTGTTGTGGTGAATGTTTGACGAGCACTCCCTTTATGCGTTTCAACATGTCATGTGTGTAGTGATACAGCCCCTCATGTCCGTTACTGGATTTAAACCTTTTCACATCTCTCTGAAACTCTGAGTGTTACACTTTTCTTGAGCTCTCAAGGAGACAAGTGGACACTATTTTGTTACATTTACAGGTAGTCCCCGACTTACGAGCGCTCTTACTTACGAGGTCCCGGACTTACGAGTATGCATCTCATTAAAAAAAAATATATATATATATTTTTTACTTTTTTTTACTTTTTTTTATTATAAATGAATACATGTACAGTACTGTACAGTCACCAAGCACTTAGCCTATCCTAACACAGTTTTTAAAGATGAAGGAGTCAGTTGAATTGTCTCCCTCCTCCTTGCAGGCTCCACCAAGGAAAGGGAAAGGGAGACAATTCAACTCATTCCTTCATCTTTAAAAACTGTGTTAGGATAGGCTAAGTGCTTGATGACTGTCCAGTACTGTACATGTATTCATTTATATAAAAAAAAAAGTAAAAAAAAAATATATATATATATATATTTTTTTTTTACTATGTGATCCTACTTACGAATTTTTGACATACGAGCGCCCCCTAGGGATGGAACTCGCTCGTAAGTCGGGGACTACCTGTATTTTGAATTAAGAGACACAAATCAATCAGAAAAGACTTCCTTTTAATTTGTGTAATTCAGAATTGATCACCAGTATATTTTTGTCATTTAATAATGATCTGTTATTAACATGAGTGTTACTCTCATGCTGGGTTATTCTGCAGTACGAGGATGCTTGAAAGTTATGGCACAGTTCAGGGTAAACTTTTAACTGCAACTTTTCTGTTTTGTCTGTGAATTAGCCATAATATTCTTTTTACTAACAGCTCCATCTGGCCACTGGTCTAAACACAATACGTTAGTGTCCTTCAGAGTTTTCCAACTCTGGGAACTGCTAAGTAACTCCATTTATTTTGTTCAAACAGCCAATAACCATTCAGGAAGTGGACTGACCCCGCCCTCCATATAAAACTCTTACTTGCCGTTTTGGCTTCAGTGTGCAAAGTGTTTTTGGTAGAATATAGTATTTTATCAATTATGTATAGGGCTCATAATAACACATTACCTTTAAATATCCAAAGAAATTTTATAAAAAGACAAAGTTATTACAATCTCAAAGGGACAGAGATATTCATCAAACCACAATTCAGAACCAGCTTAAAAGGACGGTCTACCTCAATTCAGGGAATTCGATTGTGGAATGCTCTGGAGAGTGATGTTAAAAATGAAAAATCAATGTATACATTTAAGAAAAAAGTCAAAAAGGACTTGCTCAAAAACTATATATGATGTAATCTTGCGTGTTTGTGTATTACAATTATGTTGTACTTATGATGTACAGTACGTTTGTGTATTACAGTTAGAAAAATTAAGTAGAGTTATTCATTTTATGAAGCAGTTTGTGTATTACAGTTAGAAAAATTAAGTAGAATTATTCATTTTTGTGATGAATTTGTGTATTACAATTAGGAAAATTAAGTAGAATTATTCATTTTGTGAACATCTTGATGTTGTGCCATCTTTTAGTTTGTGTATTTCAATTAGAAAAATTAAGTAAAATTAAGTAGAATTATTCATTTTATGATCTAGTTTGTGTATTACAGTTAGGAAAATTAATAAAAATAAAAAAAATAGGAAAATTAAATAAAATTATAAAAAAATAAAATAAAATAAAAAAAAATAAAAAAATTAGAATTAGAAAATTAATTAGAATTATAGGTGATGTAGTTTGTGTATTACAGTTAGAAATATTAAGTAGAATTATTCATTTTGTGATCTAGTTTATGTTTTACAGTCAAGAAAATTAAGTAGAATTATTCATTTTGTGATGTAGTTTGTGTATTACAGTTAGGAAAATAGGTAGAACTATTCATTCTGTGATGTTGCTTGAAAGTTATCATTGGTTGAACAAACTGTGAAATAGGGGCAGATATAATAAGATTTCATCTTCTTTCTGCTCCCTTCATTTTATCCTACTTGTAATCTTGTATCTGATGAAACTGTCTTGTATTGTTCTTTTAAAATGAATGAATAAACATCAAATCAAATCAAATCAAATCAAAGGGAGAACTAAACTTAACAACTTGGTTCTTCTCTGGAAACTGATTTGAACGTTTTGGTCAAATGTCAATTAGACTGACGTGTCTGCCAGGGTTACAGCACAGCTCAGCTGTAACTCACTCGTTTCTGTTCTGAAAGAATTTGTTTTCTGAAAGTTTTATTTTGAAACCCAGTCAGGACGTTGGCCTGGTTCCTGCCGGGAAAGGCGCTCTTGCTCGTATCGTTGAATCAGTTATACACGCGCTGAAGTTCAACTGGACGTCTACTGGACAACACAGTCCGTTAAGTGTCCACAAACTTCTCAACTCTTATCTCCAAGAGACGTGCTCGTCACCAGGTAAAGAGTCGTAGATTGTATGCTGAGCGTGCGGGAAGTCCAGCCGGACTCGTTTGGGAAAAGTGCCACCCTGTTGCATTTCAAAATAATTAACTTCTGTTAAGCTTATCTTTCATTCCATTTCTTCCTCCTTATTCTTATTTTTCCTAAGCCAGTAAACTTTTAAGTAAATGTGCCAACAGGAAGTTTAAACCTAACTTGTCTGTTTCAATTTGAATTCTTGTCTACAGTAGTTATTAAATCAGAGCTAATCTCGATACAAATGTTTAATGTACTTTTATGATTGTCTCAATAAAAGGTTCATCTTCTGGTGGATCAACATAAGTTGACGTCTCTCGTGAAATTACATTTTGTCTAGTCACAGTTAAGCAATTTAATCCGGAAAAAGAGTGAACTCGTGAATATTGATGATAAGTTTGTGCATTTAAAATCTGCTCAAATCTTTCATCTGGAATATTGTACTAATCAGCAAACTGACTAGTATTATATCCCTACATGTGCGGTAATCAACAGTTAGTGAATACAGTTTCAGTCTTGAATCTTACAAAGGGTGAAGCTGGAAGAGTCACCCAATAATGGACAGTTTCATCTCTGAGTGGGTGGGGCTTAAGACATGTCAAGAATCAACAATAACAATGTGTCTAGAAGTGCTCAATGATCAAGCAGAGATCTAACTGTTAGAATAATAGTGTTGAAGTACGCAGAGTGAATGAAGTAAGGTTTCTGGGAGTAATTATCAATGATAAACTGTCATGGAAAAAACATATTAATTTTTTAAAAACTAAAATATCTAAGTCCATGGCAGTACTGTATAAAGTAAGGAACTTACTGAATGATAAAGCTTTGTGTTTGCTCTATAATACAATTATTGTGCCGCATTTAATTTATTGTGTTGGTGTTTGGTACAGCTTGTAAAACTGTAACCAAGTCTATTTTTTTTTTACAAAAAAGAGCTGTAAGAATTATCTCAAGAAAACATTACTGTCATCCTTCAAGTATTTGGTTTTATCAACTGAAATTACAAGTTTTATGATTTGGTGGACTACAATATTTTATTACTTACCAGTATGTACAAGGCTCAGAATCACATACTACCATCAAACATTCAAGAGTATTTTGTAAAAAGGAATAGTTGTTATAATTTAAAGGGAACATATTTTTTTTTAAACCGAAGTATAGAACAAGTTTAAGGGGTAGGTCTACTTCAACGCAGGGAATATGTTTATGGAATAGTTTGGATAATGATATTAAAAAAGGGAAATCATTATTTATATTTAAGAAAAAGATCAAGAATATATTGTTGATAAGATACATATAAGAGATAAGAGAGATAAGAGAGATAAGAGATTTATTTATTTAACATTGCACCGAAATACAACGTGATTATGTAGCACAGTCGTCCGGAAGAGGGAAGAGAATGCAAGCTGCAGCATTTCCAAACACATTACATGTTCTTCTGCGCGGCCGCGCTCATCCGTCTCCGGATGAAGGTCAAACAGATATGGAAAAAGGAAAAACACAATAGGTATCATTTGTGATATTCAAAAAAAGAATCTATTCAAAGATTGTCTTAAGACACTCTAGGATAAAGTCCCAAAAACTCTATCAGCGATAAGCACACACAGACAAGACTTTGTTGCAGATTTATGACGGCAGGCAGGGAGGAACAGTCTGTGTGTATCAGCTCCAGATAGAACAGTTCGCTGGTCTCAGAGCTCGGCTCCAACCGAGAACGCACACAACACAGAACCTCTGGGGGGAGGGGTGGGGGGGCAGCGGGTCCCTTCAGCTGCCAGCTCAGGAGATTTGTAGACAGCCTTCAGTCCAAGGCCAGAGGCCAGATTAGAATAGTTGCTTTTTTTTCAGTCAGACCACAGTGTTCTTTTTACTGCAGACTTTAAGTCCAGGTGCTGTTTCTGGGTCCAAATCGCCGAATCGAAAGAGGTTCCAAGCTAAAAAGATCCTTCCGTATGTGCCCTGTTTTAATCCGGACGGCTGTAAACGAGTCCACACACCGCAGGTCTGCGGCAGCCACCGCTTCTCCCACCGTGTGGTCCAGCCCGTACAACAGCTGGGAAGGTCATTCATAGCCTGGATCAAAGCATTTTCGCTGAGCTGAAGTCTCGCAAGCACGCCGATCGCTGCGGTCCTCCTCAGCCCTTCAGTGGCAGACAGCCACCAGTATCCCAATAAATCACAGAGATTCCACGTCCCCGACAGAGAGAGCGGACAGCTACTTTAGTCTGCTCATCGAGTCCATAATGTAGCTCACCGCATGCGTGTCGGTAGGGCGCCCTGGCTCTCCCTTGCCAGTGCGCTTCGCGGAAATTTTTGTTATCGATAGTATCGATAGATGAAATAGCCCAGAAAACAGTCCACGCACATAAATCCATCCCAAATTATATAAGTTACTGTAGTTAATATTTAATGAACTATAATGAATAATTGTGATAAGTTATGTGTTTTGTTGTATTATTTATGGACGATTGTTGCTGGAATTGATTGTTTGAATAGATTTTGTTAAGAAGGGGCAGAAATGATAAGATTTCATTCTTCTTCTGCTGCCTTTCATTTTATAGGTATTTTTATTTTCTTGTTTTGAAATTGTATTTGTGTTTTTTAATTGAAATGAAATGAATAAAATTAACAAACAAACAATAATGTAGGGGGTGCACTTGAGTCAAATGCTAAAAAGAAATACCAATGTGTCTAGACGCGCTCACTGATTATGCACAATAAATCTGGTGCATATCAGATCATGTATCATTGAGATATAACTGTTGGAATAATCTAGGGTGTGCACTTGAGTTAAAAGTTAATCACAATACCAATGTGTCTGGAAGTGCTCATTGATCACGCACATAAAATCTGTTTCAGATCAGATGATTTTTCACTGATATAAATGATCGAATGATCTAGGGCAGTGGTCCCCAAACTTTTTTGCGCCACGGACCGGTTTAATATCAGACTATATTTTCACGGACTTTGGGGGGTAGTCTGAAGTTCCTACCCCAGAGAATTTTGGATAAAATAGATGCCGTTTTCTGCATTCTAATGTATTTTATAATGGTTTATTACAGTAGATTAACATGAAACAAAAGATGCAAACTCGTTATTGAAATGACTTCAAAGCGTTCGTAATGCAACACCGCTTTAGCTAAGGGACGTTCACTTCAGGACAAATTGAGGTCACTGATTTGTCAGTTGCTCAATTGTCAGTTATAAACATCAACATTAAAAGAAACAAACATTTGAAATATATCAGTCTGTGTGTAACAAATGAATATACGTTTCATTTTTTTAACGGAATTACTGAAATCAATCAATCAATCAATTTATTCACTCGATTAAAAAAATCATCATTTTACAAACTCATTATCTGACAACACATTTACACGAGTGAAGAGGGAGCAAGAAGAAGAAAATCTTGTATAGACCTGCCCCCTAAATCAATTTTTTCAGAATATTGTGATTTTATGACCAGCACCTAAATTTCAGATTTACTTTTAATCACTTTATGTGTGATTTGTAAGTGTATTAAGTGCAGGGTCATTTCTCATTTAATTAGTATATCCCACACCGGGGTCAGCTGTAACTCGTCATCCTCCTCCCTGCTCTGCAGTGATTCACACATCATTACAAAAAAATGCAGGAACTTATGCATAGTGCCAAACTTTAATTATATTTGTGTTTTTTAATAAAATTGCCCATGACTTTGAGCTTTTAGGGGCAGGGATTTTTTTTTTAAAGAGCAGAAGCAGAAATGCGAAGGAACAGCGCTGATATAAATTCAAAAAGGTTCAAGACAAAACGTGCTCTGATGTGATATTAGGAAGTTTTGTTTAAAATTATAGTTTTATTTAGTTCATAGTTTTAAAGTCACTCTTTGTCAGGCGGGTTGAAAAATATGCAGAGTAATCCTTCAAATGCGCAGACATGGCCACATGCTTCCTCCTGTCTGCTCCAGACCACGCAGCTAAATTACTCCACCCAAACGGGCAATGTAGAACCAATCTGCACATGCATCTAACAAAAACTGAAACTTACCGCTTCTGTATGTTGACCTGCGTCAAGAATGAGTCATTGACAGATGTGGTGGAGAGAATCGGTTGATTTTTCAAAATAAAATTATTATTATTATTTTTTTTTTTTCTGTGAGGCCCGGTACAAATTCACCCGCGGCCCGATACCGGTCCGCGGCCAGTGGTTGAGAACCACTGATCTAGGGGGCACACTGGAGTCAAATGTTAAAGAACATTACCAATGTGTATACAAGTGCTCACTGATCATGCACAGAAAATCTGGTGCAGATCGGATGATGTTTCACTGAAATATAACTTTTGGAAAAATCTAGGGGGCGCATTGGAGTCATATGTCCCCGGTTCAAATCCCGGTCCGGGGGCCTTTCTGGGGAGAGGGTCCTCGCTGCAGACTGTAGCACGGACCGGTGTCAGTCCCGGAAGTGGTTATTGCACTCCGGAACTGAAGGGGGCGCTAGTGGCGCTATTAAGGGGGCACTAGTGGCGCTATTAAAACACGCAACAACAACAAAATGAATGGAAATTAATATTTTAAAGGCACTAGTGGCGCTATTCTAAAAAAAAATAATGGAAGTTAATATTTTAAAGGCGCTAGTGGTGCTATTACAATTTTTTTAATGGAAATTAATATTTTAAAGACAAATGTTTATGTTTATTAAATTTGTTCATTTTTTTACAAAAGAAACAATACAAGACAATCCCATAAATGATAATGTACAAAATATAAAAAAATGAAAGGTAGCAGAAAGAAGAATAAATCTTATTATATCTGCCCCTTTTTTCCAACAGTCAGATTAAACAATAATAATCTTCAACCAACAGTACAAAATGACTAACTCTTTCTAATTTTCTAACTAATACAATACACATTACGCTATTTCAATTCGTTTTGATCATTTTCTTAAATGTAAACATTGACTTGGCATTTTTAACTACATTCTCCAAGCCATTCCATAATCTAATTCCCTGGATTGAGGTAGAACGTCCCTTCAAACTAGTTCTGAATTGTGGTTTTACAAACATCTCTGTCCCCTTAAGATTATAACAACTTTGTCTTTTAACAAAATGCATTTGGATATTTAAAGGTAATGCATTATTTGGAGCCCTATACATAACTGATAAAATATTATAGTCTACCAAATCATGGAACTTCAATAACTTCAGTTGATAAAATAATGTACAAATGTACATTAGGAACACTATCCATCCATTAATTATCATACATGCACACTTATCCC
The DNA here is from genome assembly GCA_038048925.1 of Garcialebias charrua. Lineage (NCBI taxonomy): Eukaryota > Metazoa > Chordata > Actinopteri > Cyprinodontiformes > Rivulidae > Garcialebias > Garcialebias charrua. The sequence continues at coordinate 13,061 of JBBPBX010038774.1, forward strand.
TATTACAATTTTTTTTAATGGAAATTAATATTTTAAAGACAAATACATTACATTAGGAACACATTTATCCATCCATTAATTATCATACACACACGCTTATCCCTATACTGTAGTGGGTTTGCCAGGGCTGCATTCCAAAAACTATAATATGCTTGGTTGCAGGTGAGCTCAAATATTATCGTTGTTTACCATAATGTGTCATTGGAAACTTCATAAACTGCACTCAAATATCCAATTGTTTCAAAACCCAAAGGGATTAATTAACACTCAGAGAGAGAAAGTAGTTTTTAGAACGTTTGTCAAGAAATGATCTTCAGCAGTCGGATCCCGGCAGTAGACGTTGCAAGAATGGTTCACTGTGGATGAATAAATTTGATTCTATATGAAAACATTTTTAAATAGTCACCGGATACATAAATTAAGCCTGTGTGTAAATTGTAACAGGTGTTATTCAATTGTTAAACAATGCTGTTACAATATATGTACAACTACTTTATTGGTTCTACTTTCTCTTTAATATATTAGAGCTACAATGTAACTTTGCCTGGAAACAACACCATTTCTACAAAAAACTAAAAAATGTAAATCAAAACTACAACAAAAGGAACACTCAAAAATGTACATAATGTTTAAATAACACATTGTGAAAAACAAAAGGATGACTGAACAATTCAAAAGGCTAATGTACTTCAGCAGAAATGATTTAAAAAGACATGTCACCAAAAAAGAACAACAATGTGTGACAACTGAAATGTGTGGACAGTGTAAAACAACTAATATTCTCCTTGCATTCAGTACTGACATTCAGGGCAGTGTCCAGGTATGCCATCAGAGTAGTAACGACTCCTCATCTTCCATCTCCGGTGAAGCCCACACAGTCTATATATGCCGTTTGCAGGAAGAACACGTAACAACAGCAAAATAATAATTAACACTTTATATCTCTCAGCATCGTACCCTTTCCATCTGTACTGTCATGAAAATGCTGTGGAAACAAAACATTTTTTCTTGTTAAAAAAATCATTTATGGTTTCAGTGTCAATTGCACATAAAGAAATACACATATAAATTAATAGTTATGTGTACATTTTAAAAATTAACCTCAATTTGTGCCTTTGATACTTTGGCATAGGTGTGGTCATCAGCACACAGAGTCTGTAAAAATATAGATACAGTATTTTCAAAGTCTAAGATGAACCCAAGTCCAAATAACATAAAAACTGCTTCAACCTTTTTAATTGTTCTATACTGATTTTGTTTCAGATTTTAAAAATTAAGCATAGCATAAAAGTGCATTGTGAATGGACATAATACAATTTACATGATTCAAAACTACACATGTATGAATTTGAACTAAACTTTACCTCGTATTTTGCCCTCTCATCAGCTTTTTTCCACTTTCTCTCCTTTTGTAGTTCTTCTCTGAACCTTTGAAAAAGGACAAATTCAATATTTTCTTTACAAAACTGACTTATGTGTAACATGATGTGGTACAGTGCACCATCATTACCTCACAGGGAAGTTTCACAGGAGAGTGAGAGTCCACCATCTTCGTATTGTCATCATGTCATTCTGTGGACATCACAGGTTCACATTTAATGAAATCTCCAACCGAAAGCATGCACTCTCATCTGTTTCCTTACCTCCGTGAAATCAAATGGCGCTTCCATCACAAAGTAGAGAGCATACTGTGGAGAAACATGTGATTATGTCTTCAGAGCGGACAGGAGTCTGTGTTCCCTGCAAGTTGGTGGTTGCTGGATGGACAGGTGGCTGTGTTCCCTGCAAGTTGGCATCTGGTGGATGGACAGGAGTCTGTGCTGATGCCCAGCTGGACACCATGTTGACAGTCATAGTGTGTTTCACCAAATGATTCAGAAACCTGTCCCTTCTGTCAATGGTTAACAAACAGTATGGGCAATGAAAGTGTGTCTGTACAGGGTAGGCCACATCTGAAGATATGGAAATCTGCAGTAACAAAAAGAAATGAATAAAATTTAAAATATATAAACTACAGATATGTTTAAACAAGAAATGGTTCATTCCCACTCAAAATAGAGCAAGGACACAGTGTAATGTAATAGCTACAAACATACAACAAAAATGTAATAACACATCAGGAAATATACAAATGATTTGTTTAAAAAAAAGGCATGTCTGAAATGAATCACTTTATGTTCTTTAACATTATTCTTCCAGTTTTGCACGATTCAACAAGTAATTTTATGAGTCACAATGGCTTCCAGGTAATAAATTTATACAGCAAACAATTAATTAAAATTGTGAAAGTAATATTGCTCAAACAACCAAAGGGAAGTATTAACTAATTAATTAGATTTCCCCATTTACTCTGTAACTTTTGACACACACACACACACACACACACACACACACACACACACACACACACACACACACACACACACACACACACACACACAACACATACACATACATATATATATATATATATATATATATATATATATATATATATATATATATATATATATATATACTATTTTGCCATATGTTAATACTTTTTTTAGTAGATTTTGTTGATATGCAACCTAATGCGAGTAACTTTACTGAATGAAGAACCTATTTTAACCCATAAATAAACATGACACGCAGATAAATGTTGTTTATGTTAGGTTTCTTCTAACATTAGTTTGTTGACTTATATACTAAAAATATATTGAAGTAGAGGGTACTACACCCACCTATGATGGCAGCTTGTAGTTTATTTAAAATAAAAATAAAAAAGACTTTCCAGAAATGTTGGTGTACAAAAACATATATAAAAAAAGATTAACATTTAATGATAAAAAAACCACTATAAAACTGTTAAGAATGTAAATAAATAAATAGAATAAATGATAGTGTAAGTGTAGTTTCACATACCGTTATGTTGAACCGTAGGGGGCAGCAATATTAATGAAAAAAGTTTTAAGAAGGTAAAAATACCTTTTGCTGACGTGCGTTTTCCACTGTGGATCGTGTGGCCTTCACCTCTCAACTTGCGCTGACAGTGGTCCGTCTGCAGGCTACAGCGATCATGAAAATAGCGCCCCCTTCAGTTCCAGAATGCAATAGCACCACTTCCGGGACTGACACAGCCGTCTGCAGACTGCAGCGATCATGAAAATAGCGCCCCCTTCATTTCCGGAATGCAATAACACCACTTCCGGGACTGACACCGGTCCGTGCTACAGTCTGCAGCCAAGAGTACTTGCACAGAAGGGCTGCAGTAGTGAATGGAGACAAACCTACATGTGAGCCGAGCCGAACTGAACCAGACCGGACCAGACTGAGCCGCTCTGGGCCGAGCAAGTGGAAAAGGGGCATAATTGAACTAGTGGTAAGAGTTGTTTAGATGATGGTTACCGGTATTTGAGATTATTGTTTTTCTACATCTATATATATTTTTTACTTCCAAGGCTCTGACATGTTAAATAAATTTGAAACTAATGTTTTGTTATAATCTATAAAACAAGAAAAAAAAATCAGTGATATTGCTCCTTCCAATCCGTACAACTTGACTTGTTTGATGCTCCTCTTGTGTTTTGGTTTGACCAGTTATTCAGTAATTATAGGCTGATTATCTGTATTTTTCTACTGTTCACACACAGATCCTGCCAGACAGAATGTGACAGCAAATCGGTTTCCTATCCAAAATATAAGAATGGTGGTGCTGTGGTGAAGCCAGTGAAGGAGTCCGTCACATATGGTGAGATCACTTATTGATAACCTCCAGTTATTCTAAACAAACATCAGAGCTTGCACACGTTGCTGCATCTACAATTACGATGGACACTGATTTGAAGACCATTTATGTATTGAATAGAGCATCACTGTATCCTGCTCTCAGAACTACTTTTAAAACAGCTAATCACATTTTGTTAGGTTTCTTCTGCTTTTTTTCTTTTTAATTTTATTTCACCATTTATGACTCTTTAGAAAATTCCTGCTGTCATTCCAGACTATGCCAGACAGCTGATGGAGGTTGTGTGGCAGTCAGATGCGCCTGGAGTTCCCGTCTTATGAAGACATGGTCCCAGAAACTCCGGTTCCACCCGTCAACTCTACCATTGAGAAGATTTCTAAGACTGAAGCGATCGCTGCCCACAAGTCACGTTTCAACACAACATAATTGATGTGACATTACCAATTAAAAATAAATCTGTTGATCAACATTTCATTTCATTGAATTTCACTACTGCATGATGTGACGGTTCGGTGAGAGGTTGGAGAAGTTAGCAGCGACCGTTAGTCACTCTAACTCGAAGCAGCAGGACGCACGTTGAATTATTCCACACTTCCAATTTATTAAACTTCGTCCGTGTAATGCCAGTTCTCCACAGTACTAAACATTATATGTCATACATGAGCAAATAATATTAGTTTACCGCTCTGCCCCTAATCGTCACTTGTATATCCTTTTTTAACTACGTGGAATAATAATTCTACTTTTTGTACAAGTGTACAACAACGGAAAACAAAGGGAGTAGGCGCCCCCTTGTGGTGATACCTACTCATCTCTGGGAACCAACCAATATAATGACTGTTACAATGAGAAGGTCATTTTGTGACTAAATCTAGGAATATCTCCCATTACATGTGGTGAAAGTTTTTCTGTTTCATGAAAAGTAAGTTCAGCAAGGTCTCAAAAAATAACTAAAAATGTGAAAAGCATTTTCAACAGATGCAGTAATAGTCTGTTATTATATACATTTATTGAGATTTTTACATTTCACAGATATAGACACATCATGGGTACTGGAAACCACAGTACTGTACTCTTGCGAAGGAAATGCATTTCTGATCTTGGAGACAGCACAGGCAGGGTGAATTCTTCTGTCATGTCTGCGTAGAATGAAATAGATGAATCTGCTCAACCTTCTAGGAATATACTGTATCTGTAGATCCTGGGAACACACAGTTACATATATTGTAAAGAAAAGTAATGATGGGGAAATGTAATGCAATTAAAGAAAATCTGTATCACAAATATTTACTGCACACTGCTGAACAGGAAAAATAGAAAAAAATAAATCCATAACACTAAGGTTTTTCCTCTAAAATAATCAAATATCCTTCAGTTACACAAAAAACAGACTGCTAAAAAGTAAAGTGTTAAAATTATAATCTGGTCATCTTTGATTTAACAAACTGAAATTTGTCATTATAATTTCTCAGGAATAACTGACTTACTCATGACGTGGTTCATTGTCCCCGATTGGACCTTCATCCTGCAGGTATTGACTTCAAATCCTTCATGGTGAGTGATGCAGCTTACATCTGCTTCCTGCAGCCTGAAGGAGAAGGTATCTCCTGGCAGCAGATGCTCTCCCGCTGTGTCTGCATAGGGAAACAGTGCCCACAAGTAGATCTGCTGCAACAGCAATAAAGCAGTACAGTAGTTAGCTACCTACATACATTTATATTGTAAACAAAACACATTTCATCACATCAAACTGACAATTAAGTTACATTTGGTAATAATTACCTCAACACCTTTTTTACATTGCTGATTTGTAAAAAAAAAAAAAAAATTCATACTTAGATCCTCCTAAATGAGCATTTCCAGGGATATGATATACAGTAATAACATCACTATAATTTATTAACATTTTGTCTAAATACTTTTGTACGTTATTGTAATTAGGCTATTTTTTTCTACTAAACACTTTGAGACTTAACCTTCAGTTTGATGTGATGGGTCACAGGTAAACACAGAACCCCTGGGCTTAGACACAGACAATGTGAAGCTATTAGCTGCAGGATGCTAACGTTAGCATGCGGCACTAGCATGCGGCGCTAGCATGCGGCGCTAGCATGCGGTGGCTAACGCACGGCTATTCATATTTCCAGGATAGAAATGCCCATTAATGCACTAAATCACCAAACTGTTTTTGACAAACTAAAGTAATATGGGGGTTGGGGGGAATCAATTCTTACCATTCCACGTTGCCAACTCTGTCATTGGGCTCATTGTCTTGGAGACCATGATGGCACAATATACGTCATTTCCTGTCCTCCAGAAATTACCATAAATCGGCAGGAAGTGCAGGAAGAATGTAAAAAACTATTTCTGACTGAAAAAAGCATACACAGTATGTTTATGTGTGTTGTTTACTATATGAAATTCTTGTTATATCGATTTTTTTCAGATTTGATTACATTTCTCCTTTAAAGACAGTTTGATGTGAAAACATTATTTGGGGAAATAAATACTGTGCAACTAATTTTGTGATGCATATTTTATGTGTATATGTAAGAATATTTCAGTTTATTTAAACCTCAAACTGTAGTAGCAAGAACTTCATCTCTGTTCTTGCAACAACATTGTTTTCCCTTTTACAACTTACTTAAACATTTTATTTTAACTGTTTGGTAAATTTTCCAGTTTTATATTTTTAGCTTTTAATTCCACCTTATTCACTTTCATATGAAAAAAGCAAAACAAATGCCATTAGCAAGAATGTACAGTATCACCTACAACAAACTGAATTTTCGCACAGTTGATTAGTGGCTTTATACAATATAATACTGATGAAGTTGTTCTGCCCGTTCTGTGAAAGAAAAGAAAATAATCTGTTGTTTGGAGTTGTTAAATTTTCGAAATGGGCATTTAATTAAACAGTGTGAGCCAATAAACACATACCATGCTATGTACCATGTGCTATAGCTGTGATAAATATATCACAATAAACCAATGACGGTGCATTGTGCATTTTGAAATACTGCAAATAAATACATTTAGTGACATTAGGGAACCAACTATGGACAATTAATGAGATCGTGTTTAACAATTCATCAGCTTTAAATTAGCAATAACGTTAATAAAGAAATGAACCACACCAGCAGAAAGACATGCAGCAATATGTCAGCAGCAACAAATTACATTGAAGTAGTTCTTGCAGAGAAATAGGAAGTTGCAGCCCATGGGGATAGGTGGGTGGGCAATAATGTCTTCCCAGAGGCCCCACAGAGCCTCAGCACCTCTACTCCCCTCAGGAGGGAGGATAGGTTCAGTTCACAAACAGAGCAGAGTTATTCACCCGGGACTCCTGTGCTGTACAGGTGAGACCACACATGTATCACTTCAATTTATCATTCTCGCAGGGCAGGCTTTGAAAACACACAGTAGCTGCTCGATCAGCTGATATAAAGCATGGCCGCTGTGCCGGCGGCTTGCTGTCCTGAAATGGCAAATGTGCAAAACAGGGATTAGGTCAATGTCGCTTGCAGCAAATATAAACAAACAGCACTGGTGTGCTACAAAGATTTTTTTGTCTTAATTTCTGCCTCAAAGGGCCTCTTGTGTAAAAAATCCAGACCTACAGCCATAACAAATCTACATGTTTTCATATTAACCACTTAAAATGAACAAAACCATCAAAATGATTTAATCACAATGTAGCTTATCTTTTTAAACATTTATCACTAGAAAATGGAAGTGTTTTGCTTGTTTTCATCTCAGAAGAT
>JBBPBX010038775.1:0-30219 GCA_038048925.1 Garcialebias charrua
AAAAACTAACTGATGTTGTCAACAACAAGCCCTGGACCAGATTAAAGCCCTGCCATGATGATGAAGAGTGAGAGATTCAACCGTTCAAGAGGTATTGTTTTATTATTATCTAAATAATCTTTTTTTTAATCATAATCTTATTAACTTGTTTTTTTTTAATCTCTTTTGTTTTTTATTTCCAGTCTGTGACAGAGGTAAATCCACCTGCAGCTAAGAAGTGTGTGATGACTGAACTGAACTCTGAACTGTTCCAACACCTGCACCAAGAAGAAGTTGTGAGTACAGTAATGAGGACAAATACAGCCACACTGCTGCTACTGAACAAAAACTTGATTAGTTAGATTGTAAACAGTCTGTTGCTGCTTATTGTTCTGGTTCTGACTGTTATTGCATTTATTAAGATTTTTATTATTGTTCATATAGTTTATTTATTGTAGAGTGCTGTTTATTTAAAATATCATCCAAATGGGTCACTTTTATTTATTACTACAATACAATACAAACATATTTTTGGCATATTTTCAAAATAAACATTTTGTAAGTCTTTATTTTGTAAAAAAAAACAAAAAAAATTTGTACCGAAAATAAACCGAACCGAGCTCTCCTTGTAGTTGAACCGAACCAAAATGTGATTTTAGCGTACCGTTACACCCCTAGTTAACATGTTCGATTCTACTCAAGTCTGTTAACGTGTTTGATTCTACTCAAGTCTGTTAACATGTTCGATTCTACTCAAGTCTGTTAACGTGTTCGATTCTACTCAAGTCTGTTAACGTGTTCGATTCTACTCAAGTCTGTTAACGTGTTTGATTCTACTCAAGTCTGTTAACGTGTTCGATTCTACTCAAGTCTGTTAACGTGTTCGATTCTACTCAAGTCTGTTAACGTGTTCGATTCTACTCAAGTCTGTTAACGTGTTCGATTCTACTCAAGTCTGTTAACGTGTTCGATTCTACTCAAGTCTGTTAACGTGTTCGATTCTACTCAAGTCTGTTAACGTGTTCGATTCTACTCAAGTCTGTTAACGTGTTCGATTCTACTCAAGTCTGTTAACGTGTTCGATTCTACTCAAGTCTGTTAACGTGTTCGATTCTACTCAAGTCTGTTAACGTGTTCGATTCTACTCAAGTCTGTTAACGTGTTCGATTCTACTCAAGTCTGTTAACGTGTTCGATTCTACTCAAGTCTGTTAACGTGTTCGATTCTACTCAAGTCTGTTAACGTGTTCGATTCTACTCAAGTCTGTTAACGTGTTCGATTCTACTCAAGTCTGTTAACGTGTTCGATTCTACTCAAGTCTGTTAACGTGTTCGATTCTACTCAAGTCTGTTAACGTGTTCGATTCTACTCAAGTCTGTTAACGTGTTCGATTCTACTCAAGTCTGTTAACGTGTTCGATTCTACTCAAGTCTGTTAACGTGTTCGATTCTACTCAAGTCTGTTAACGTGTTCGATTCTACTCAAGTCTGTTAACGTGTTCGATTCTACTCAAGTCTGTTAACGTGTTCGATTCTACTCAAGTCTGTTAACGTGTTCGATTCTACTCAAGTCTGTTAACGTGTTCGATTCTACTCAAGTCTGTTAACGTGTTCGATTCTACTCAAGTCTGTTAACGTGTTCGATTCTACTCAAGTCTGTTAACGTGTTCGATTCTACTCAAGTCTGTTAACGTGTTCGATTCTACTCAAGTCTGTTAACGTGTTCGATTCTACTCAAGTCTGTTAACGTGTTCGATTCTACTCAAGTCTGTTAACGTGTTCGATTCTACTCAAGTCTGTTAACGTGTTCGATTCTACTCAAGTCTGTTAACGTGTTCGATTCTACTCAAGTCTGTTAAAATGTTCGATTCGACTCAAGTCTGTTAAAGTGTTCGATTCTACTCAAGTCTGTTAACGTGTTCAAAAGAACATGTGACTGGATCTCATTTCAACACTTCATGTCACAATAAAGAGGACAAAAAGTTAGCTTCACTACGACTAGAGGGCGACAAAGTTTTTGACCGTGTCCATTTTTAGCTAGCCTATTGCTACGTTTTTCTCCCCATTGCTACATTTAGCTACTCTAAATACTGTAAGCTTTTATCTAGCCTGTTGCTACTTTTAGTTTTAACTACTGTAATCTATTCATACTTTCAGCTAAGCTATAGATACTATTAGCTAGCCTTTTGCTTCTTTTAGCCAGTGCTTTGCTACTTTTAGCTTACAGCTACTGTTTGTCTATTTTAATCTTTTGATTAACCTATTGGATCTTTTTAGCTTTGTGCTACTTTTAGCTAGCACTGTTGCTTTTAGTTTCTAGCTACTGTTCAGCTACTTTGAAATTTTAGTTAACCTCTTGCTCTTTTTAGCTTTTAGCTAAGTTTTAACTATGTTTTAGCTAGTCTTTTGCTACCCTGATGCATGCTATTTTGCTACTTTTAGCTTACAGCTACTGTTTGTCTATTTTAATCTTTTGATTAACCTATTGATCTTTTTAGTTTTTTGCTACTTTTAGCTAGCACTGTTGCTTTTAGTTTCTAGCTACTGTTCAGCTACTTTGAAATTTTAGTTAACCTCTTGCTCTTTTTAGCTTTTAGCTAAGTTTTAACTATGTTTTAGCTCGTCTTTTGCTACCTTGATGCATGCTCTTTTGCTACTTTTAGCTAGACTATTGCTTGTTTAGTTTTTGCTAGTTTTAGCTAGCACTTTAATATGTATGTTATGTTATGTTTAATATGTTCAGCGTTCAAGCAGCAATGTAATTTTTCTAGCTCCAGTTTTAGCTGTTATTCAGAAGGAAACGTGCTGAAATCAGAACAGAAGCGTCGGAACGTTTGTTTTGTGAAGAGCCGAACGTGCTTCTGCAGCATGCCGTCAGTTTTAGCTCCTACCTGTCCTTTTTGGGTTCTTCAGCTTTGGTCTCAAATGCAGCGTGTTCCTCTCTGCTCGGGTCGTAGTGCAGCGCCGACACGTCTCTGGAAACACAAACAACTTTTTTATTTATTTGTTTGTTTATTTATCCACTAACTCTTCAAACTGCCAGGTTCTGGTCCAGAAGGAGCCGCGACTCAGGCCGACCTGAATCTTTTAGCTTTGCTCTCCGTCTTGCTGGTACGTCGGCTGCTTCCGAGGACGCTCTGCAGGATGGACAGATTCTTCTTCCTCTCCTCTTCCAGGTCCTCGTCATCCTCAATCTTCTTCACTCCTGAAACACAAACCCGATTCCGCTTCACGCTCAGACCTCCAGCAGGAAGAACCACCATCAGATGGACGAAACATCCGTCCTGACCTCTTCTTCACCTGATAAGGCTTTACATTTTGACAAACACATCGCCTCTGTTGTCCGGTCTGGATTTTTTTATTTACGTCTTTTAAAAAAGGTCAAACCCTTTTTAAACCGTTGTGACTTGGAGAAGGCTGTTCATGCTTTTATCAGTTCTAGGCTCGATTATTGTAACGCTCTGTATGTTGGTGTGCCTCAGTCAACACTGAGCCGCCTCCAGCTTGTTCAGAATGCAGCAGCTCGCCTTTTAACCAACACTCCTAGATGGGACCACATCACACCTGTTTTATTCTCACTACATTGGCTTCCTGTCCGTTTTAGGATAGATTTTAAACTTTTATTATTTGTTTTTAAAGCTCTGAATGGCCTCGCTCCTACTTATATAACGGAGTTGTTAAGTTTCCCCGCCCGCTCCAGGTCTCTGAGGTCAGATAGCCAACTCTTGCTCTCTGTTCCACGGACAAAATATAAACGTTGGGGTGACCGTGCCTTTTCTGCGGCCGCACCTCGACTCTGGAATACACTCCCACTTGAGCTACGCCAGATTACTGAACTTGGCCCTTTTAAATCAAAGCTTAAGACTTTTTTATTCAAACTGGCTTTTGGTAATTAAATATGTGGTGACATTTCTGGTTTTAATTTTGCTTTTATGTTGTGTTTTTCTTGATTTTTAATCTGTCTTTTTAAGTACTGCACTGTTTTTTGTTAAGCACTTTGGTCACCACCACCGTGGTTGTGTAAAGTGCTATATAAATGAATAAATGAAATGAAATGCAGCCAGACTTCCTCACCTGTCTGCTCCTCCTCCTCCTCCTCCTCCTGCTCCTCTTCATCTTCCAGAAAACGGGAATCCATCCGGAAGCGCTCGTCCGTTCCGAAGCGAGACTGCAGCTCCATCAGCTGCACAAAAACAAACACCAGAGGGTTTTAATCTGAGCACATTGAAATAAGCAGCTGAACAAATTCAGACGTCCACCTGATTCAGACCTGAACCCTCCTGCTGCCCTTGGGTCAAAATGACCCACGTGACGTGCGTCATTTTGACCCAAGGGCAGCAGGAGGGTGAAACGCAGAAAAGACTAAAACACTGAACTCAAAACAAACATCTCACTTTAGATAGCTTTTAGCTCATTTGAGCTTTTAGCTGTGGTTCTCCTTCTGCAGGCCAGTGAGAAACTTTCTCTTTCTTACAGTTTTCCACTACAGTACGAGGAGGACAGGTCCAGAACTTTCCAGAACCGCCACAAGGACGAATTGAACCAATCAAACTAGAGAAATGTCATTTCCGGTGAACATGCAGAGTAAGCGCTTGTTGCTAAATGATTTCAGCTGAAAGCAGCTGAAAATGTTTAATCTCTAAAATGGTAATGGGAGCTGAATTTGAACAGCTGACATTTGCTGAAAGCAGGAAAATAAAAGCTAAAAGCAGCAGAAAAACAGCTGAAATGTGTAGAAAAAGCTGAATAGAGCAAAAATGAGAAGCATAAGCTGAAATATATTAGAAAAATAAAATCGGAGCTGAAACTTACAGAAAGAAGGTTAAAGGAAGCAAAACATTTTGAAATTCAAAGAATCACAAAAGGTAGAAATTAGCAAAAAGGTAGTAGAGAAAAAGGCTAAAATGTAGCAGAAAAAAACAGCTGAAGCAGAAAAAAAGCGGTGAGCTTCATTCGTTTTCAAAGTTAACCTCCTAGGACCTGGCATCCACGGGTTTTAGGAGGTTAAATATTTCAAAAAGTAAAAATTGCAGGAATACCAAAGGTCACAGTCCCGAACGAGCCGAACGTTTTGATTCTTGAATCGATGAAATAAACCGAAGATTTCAGGACGAGCTGAAAGACGGATCTTAACAGTGAGAACGATTAGAAACATCAGACTTCAACAACTCACCTTTTGTCCTGCTCGACCTTCAAACTCAGGCCTGATGTCAAACCTGCTGCCGTCCTCCTCTTCATCACCTCCCTCATCATCCTCATCGTCGGCAAACAGCCGAGGACCTGAAGATTTCAGCCGGACCTGAAAACAGGCGAAGAGTAAACTCCAGCTGCTCCACTTCGCCTCCTTACATTAAAATAAATAAATAAATTAAACGTAAACCTCAGCAGTTGATCGCCACTCACCTGCTGATTGCCTGTGGCTCCGCCCCCCTCCTCCTCTGATTGGCTGTCCTGGAACAGGCTCGTCTTGGAAACCTCCTCCTCCTCCTCCTCATCAGAACCGAAGACGATGTGTTTCCCTGCGCTCGGAGCTGGCGTGTCCTGATGGAGATCAACATCTTCATCACATCTGGAAACATCTGCCCTCAGAGTGAAACCATCAAAGACACCAGGAAGTGTAAAGATCTTCACCCACCATGTTGGACAGAGCGCCCTGGATCAGCTTCCTGTGCTCCTCGGCTTCTTTCTGTCTCTGCTGGAGAGCAGCCAGCCTCCTCATGTTGGCCTTCCTCTGCAGCTCCTCCTCCTCCTCAGCTCCCAACACCACCCGGGGAGGAGCGCGCTCCTCCTCCTCTTCCTCCTCCTCGCTAGTGGAGGACTCGCTGTGAGCAGCAGGACTAATCTGCACCTCCTCTTCCTCCTCGCTGTGAGCAGCAGGACTAATCTGCACCTCCTCTTCCTCCTCGCTGTGAGCAGCAGGACTGATGTGCACCTCCTCTTCCTCCTCGCTGTGAGCAGCAGGACTGATCTGCACCTCCTCTTCCTCCTCGCTGTGAGCAGCAGGACTGATCTGCACCTCCTCTTCCTCCTCGCTGTGAGCAGCAGGACTGATCTGCACCTCCTCTTCCTCCTTGCTGTGAGCAGCAGGACTGATGTGCACCTCCTCTTCCTCCTCGCTGTGAGCTGCAGGACTGATGTGCACCTCCTCTTCCTCCTCGCTGTGAGCAGCAGGACTGATCTGCACCTCCTCTTCCTCAGAGCAGCTGTTGGATGAAGGTTGATCCTCTGCTGCAGATTTAGTGTTGAAAACAGTCTGATGAGGCTCTTCCTCCTCCTCTTCCTCCTCAGGAAGATCAGTTTTGGCAGCTTTAGGTGAAGCAGTGTTCTTCACCTCCTCCTCCTCCGCCTCCTCTTCTGAAGACTGTTTGGACTCAGAGTTCAGCTTCTGTTGTTTAACCTCCCTCCCTGCTTCCTCTCCTCCTGAGGTCTCCATCAGTGACTTCGTTCCCATGAAGGCGGGCAGCGGCGTTCCTCTCCTCTTCCTCTTCTTCTTCTTCTGCTGCTCCTGGTCCTCACTGCCGTCTTCCCCCAGGATGGAGGCCAGGATCTCCTCAGGTGTGGTTCCTTTCTTGGGCGCCGCTCGCTCTGCGGCGCTCAAAGCGATGTCTCGTCCAGAGCCGGAGCCGAGGATTGTGGGAGCTGTAGTCTCAGCCAGCTTCTGTAAATCTGCCATGGAGACCTCCAGACAGGTGGCGGTAGAAAACATGGCTTCATAGTCAGAATCTAGAGACGAGGAAGATGCTTCAGCCTCCTCTTCATCACCATCTGACACTGAGGGCTTTGTCACAGGGAGCACTGCAGGTCGTTTCACCTCCTGCTGCGGAGATGAAGGTCTGCAGGAGGTGAGGAGCACGTTTCCTCCCTCCTCTTCCTCTGCAGATTTACTTCTCCTCTTCATCTCCGTCTTCTCGTCTGTGGAGTTTTCTGAAACGAGACCGACCGCTCGGGCTGAAAGTTCCTCCCGAGGATTTCTTCTGGAAGCAAACAGTTCATCCGTGTCGGCGGAGTCGTAGTCATCCTCATCTTCATCACCTGGAACAAAGAACAACTTGTGGTTCGATCACAGGAAGAAGAAAAAAAAAACTTGAACAGATTTTAAAAGTTGTAGTTTTTATTTCACTCCCAGACGTTGGAGACAAAGTATTTTTCTAATTATTTAATATTTATTTGTTTGCTTATGAGTTTTATTTGTTTTTATTTTTCACCCATTCTTCAACTTTAACTCAGAACATCCGATAAAAACGCTACCGGTTCTTCTCACTTTGTGACGTTTGTCTTCATCACTTAAAGACACTTGATGAAGAGGAGACCAGGTGATGAAGAGCTTCAGATATGGTCTAACAGAACAGGTCGCAGGTCAGACCAGAACCCCCACCCACTCCTCTTCCTCAGCCTTTGGAACGTGACCTGAATGTGGTTTTACATCATCTTGGTGGAAATGCTCAACCTGATCAAAGTCTAGAACCCCCACAGAACCGGGCTTTTGGTCTTGTTCCCGACAACTGTCTGGAGCTTCTTTTCCTCTTTGACCCGTTTTCTAACAAAGACCTGGACACCTGATCCATCTGATACAGGTGTCCACTGGTGGTTTGACCCAAATGGAGTCCAACGAGTCAGTGCAGCTTCTGGACCGGGTCCACATCAGGCTTCAGTTTAATGTAGAACCTGACAAAGGTTTCCCAAAGTTATCTCTGGTCCATGAGGTTCTATAAGCTGCTGATGTGGTTCTGTGGGTCCATGTGGTCCAAACATCTGTTGATAGTGTTCATTCCATCCGAACTTTATTTTTTTTAATGTTATTAACTATTTTAAGGTTCAAATATAAAAAGGTTCAAGAGCTCTGTTTTATGATATTCTAAATCAAATGCAGGTTCGCTGAAAGATCGGCGCAGTGTTTAGAAAAAACAAACACAGACTCTATTAAAATGATGTCATTTCTTAAAAGGTCTGTGACAGATAAAGGAAAAAGCAAAACAGACATACAGTTGTACAATCACCTCAGATGTACAAAAACATAAATGTTCAAACACACAAACTGTATTTCTGCTAGGGAAAATGTGTCAGTTAACCCCGCCACAAAAGAAACCGCAAAGACACACAATCTCAAGGTATTGATGTTATAAGAATTCTCACCATGACACAAGAGCCGGGAAGCCACACGACTCAGGTGAAAACCATACATCAACGACTGGACACCTTCAGAGGTTCTCAGTAGACTTCCAAAATTCTCTTGAGTGCTCGACACCTTTACACCAAAAATACACCACATGCGTTCCGGCTCCGCCCCGCTCCGGTCCGACCTCCGCAGCAAATACGCACCCATTATAATCAATGACAGAATTTACACTGGCTCCGCACGGCGGCAGCGAGCTGCGGAGAGCGGACGGCAGTCCGTCAAAATTAGAAATTTTTCTATTTCTGCCGGACGCCGGAGCTGTGCCGGAGTCAACTTTTGAAGATTACGTCGCACCAACAGGAAAAGGAACGAGCACAACTTCCGTATTTACAAAATAAAATCACCACGGGCGGACTTAATCCTAGCTCTATACGGATTTATTTGTACAAAAATGCTGTCAAACTATCATTTATGACTACGCCTACAAACGCAATACAAGAAATAAATAAAGTATTTTATTCTGAAATGTAATACATCACTTCCTGTTGCTCAAACCATGTCCTGTCGCTCATTTACGAGAGAAGATCAAGGCAGCAGTCTCTACTGTTGTTCTCCTTCTTCCACCGAATGAATTGTTTTGTTCTGACTTACTTATTTATCACTTGATTTATCGCGCGATCTCGCAATTCCCGCGCATGCGTCTCGGAGCAGCGCATCCAGGCGGACCTGAGCTGAGCGGAGGAAGTTGAAATTGGACTCGCTCAGCTGCGACCTGCGGGCCGGGGCGGAGCCGGACCGCATGTAGTGTATTTTTGGCGTTATACCTTGTGGTGTGTGCGTGCATGTGTGTGGGTGTGTGTGTGTGTGAAAGTACCATATGAATTCACTCACTGTCATCTGAGCAAAACATGTTTTTCAAAGAAAAGCAGAGCAAAGCGGTGCTAGGCACGGCTGAAGGGCGAGGCATAGCTCCGCGCTAGCGCGAGGCCACGCGGCGCCACGCTGTGCGAGCTCCGCTTGCACAAGCCTTTGAACGCTCGCGCGAACGCGCCAAGCTCAAATTTTACGACCGCTCACGCGCGCGCGGTGTCTCACAATAAACTGCCCTGGTGGCGGACTGTTTTGTGTGACACACAAATGAATTAAATTCCTCTTCTTTATCGCTGATCGGGCCTTTTCTTTTGTTTTTTTGCCAAAAGTCAAGTGATCGCTTGAAGCGGTCACCATTCACTTCCTCCTCCGATGAGGAGGAATGAATGAACTTGTCACGAGTGAACTAAACTCATGTCCAACGTGGATGCGCAGGTTCTAAACATTTCCTGGTGTGCTTGTCTGCTGTGTGGGTTGAAGGACCAGCGCTCCCTGTTTTAATTTTAATTTTTAGGACTTTTTTATTAACATATAAACACAGAACAAAGCTGCACAGCCCTCTGCCTTTTCTTCTCAGACCCGACATTCTTCTCAGACCCGACCTGTCAATCAAATCAGTAGGCTGTCAGCAAATGACCAATCAGCGACCTCAATTTGTCCCGTAGCTAAACGCTCCGCCCTGCTTCTGCTCAAATGACGTCAAGTATTTGGAGCGAAAACGTTGGAGCCACACGCTGCTTCACGCTGAGCTCTGCTGTGAACCCCCCACGCACAGCACACGCGCGTGGCGCGACGCTCGCTCCAGCGCGGAGCTTTGCCTTGCCCTTAAAGGAAAAAATGTCTTATCTGACTAGATTGTTGCATCTCTTACCAAGAAGGGCTGCCAAGGTCATGTGTAAGAAACATGACCTTGGCAGCCCTTCTTGGTAAGAGATGCAACAATCTAGTCAGATAAGACATTTTTTCCTTTAGCCGTGCCTAGCACAGCTTTGCTCTGCTTTTCTTTGAAAAACATGTTTTGCTCAGATGACAGTGAGTGAATTCATGGTACTTTCACACACACACACCCACACACATGCACGCACACACATCTACACACGCACGCACACACCACAAGGTATAAAGGTATTGAGCACTCAAGAGAATTTTGGAAGTATACTGAGAACCTCTGAAGAAGGTGTCCAGTCGTTGATGTATGGTTTTCACCCGAGTTGTACGGCTTCCCGGCTCTTGTGTCATGGTGAGAATTCTTATAACATCAATACCTTGAGATTGTGTGTCTTTGCGGTTTCTTTTGTGGCGGGGTTAACTGACACATTTTCCCTAGCAGAAATACAGTTTGTGTGTTTGAACATTTATGTTTTTGTACATCTGAGGTGATTGTACAACTGTATGTCTGTTTTGCTTTTTCCTTTATCTGTCACAGACCTTTTAAGAAATGACATCATTTTAATAGAGTCTGTGTTTGTTTTTTCTAAACACCGCGCCGATCTTTCAGCGAACCTGCATTTGATTTAGAATATCATAAAACAAGCTCTTGCATCACATTTATCCAACAGTCAGTTAAAACGTTTGGACTCCTAAAACTGGATCACTTCCTGTTTCAAACCCTTCTGTTACCTTTGTGTTCTGATTTGACCAAGTAGTCGGTTCCCACCACCTCCAGGTTATCGTCCTCCACTTCCTGCTGCAGTGCATTGTGGGAGGTCTGCTGATCTGCCACCAGCCTGCGGATCTCTTCATCTGAGTCGCTGTCTGAAAAACGTCTTCTCTTCCACGGAGCTGGTCTGTGATTGGCTGGAGGTTCTGATTCATTGGTGAGCCGATGGACTTCAGCGTGATCGGCAGAACTAACGGGCTGCTCAAATCTGAAGACGACACGAAAAAGACAAAACAACAAAAATATTTAGTTTGTTCTAATTCTGAAACTGTTTTAAACGAGTGAACCTAAATTTAATCAAATGTTGGTCCACATCCCTGATCGATAATTAAATGTTTGAATCAGGGTCTGAAATTCTGGACACAAATCAAGTCAACATTATGGTAAATGGACTGTACTTATATAGTATATTTTTATCTTATCAAGATACTTAAAGTGCTTTACAGCCCAATCTGTGCCTCACTGACCTATTCATACAGCACTCTACTACCGTATATACAAAGAATAATCAGAGCTTTATCACATTCATACATCGATGAGACACACATCAGAGGCAATGAGGGGTTCAGTGTCTTTCCCAGGGACACTTCAGCATGTGACTGCTGGTGGAATCAAACCCCCAACTCTCGCACTGCAGGACGACTGCTCTAAGCACTCAGCCACAGCTGCCCCCAACTTATGGCCGTCCAGTTGGTTACGAGTCAGCTCCAACATCAACATAACAGAGTTAGTATCTTAATAACAGGCTGGAGAAAAGAGAAATCACCAGAGGCAAAGTAAAATTTTGGTTATTTGAACAAGATCTTGGCTGGTTGTTTGAGACCCTGTTTGGTTGGATGGTTGAGACCACGGTTGACTGGTTTGTTGAGAACTTGGTTGGTTGAAACCTTGGTTGAGTGAGAACTTGGTTGGTTGAGAACTTGGTTGGTTGATACCTTAGTTGGTTGAGACCTTGGTTGGTTGGTTGAGACCTGGGTTGGTTGGTTGGTTGGTTGAGACCTCAGTTGGCTGGTTGGTTGAGAACTTGGTTGGTTTAAACCTTGGTTGAGTGAGAACTTGGTTGGTTGAAACCTTGGTTGAGTGAGAACTTGGTTGGTTGAGACCTTAGTTGGTTGAGACCTTGGTTGGTTGAGACCTTGGTTGGTTGGTTGAGACCTGGGTTGGTTGGTTGAGACCTGGGTTGGTTGGTTGGGACCTGGGTTGGTTGGTTGAGACCTGGGTTGGTTGGTTGAGACCTCAGTTGGCTGGTTGGTTGAGACCTTGGTTGGTTTAAACCTTGGTTGAGTGAGAACTTGGTTGGTTGAAACCTTGATTGGTCGGTTGGGACCTTGGTTGGTTGACTGAGATTTTTGTTGATTGAGATCTTGGTTGGTTGGTTGAAACCTTGGTTGAGTGAGAACTTGGTTGGTTGAGAACTTAGTTGTTGAGACCTTAGTTGGTTGAGACCTTGGTTGGTTGGTTGAGACCTAGGTTGGTTGGTTGGTTGAGACCTCAGTTGGCTGGTTGGTTGAGAACTTGTTTGGTTGAGACCTTGGTTGGTTGAAACCTTGGTTGAGTGAGAACTTGGTTGGTTGAAACCTTGGTTGAGTGAGAACTTGGTTGGTTGAAACCTTGGTTGAGTGAGAACTTGGTTGGTTGAAACCTTGGTTGGTTGAGACCTTAGTTGGTTGATACCTTGGTTGGTTGGTTGAGACCTGGGTTGGTTGGTTGAGACCTGGATTGGTTGGTTGAGACCTGGGTTGGTTGGTTGGTTGAGACCTCAGTTGGCTGAGAACTTGGTTGGTTTAAACCTTGGTTGAGTGAGAACTTGGTTGGTTGAAACCTTGATTGGTAGGTTGGGACCTTGGTTGGTTGACTGAGATTTTTGTTGATTGAGATCTTGGTTGGTTGGTTGAAACCTTGGTTGAGTGAGAACTTGGTTGGTTGAGAACTTGGTTGAGACCTTAGTTGGTTGAGACCTTGGTTGGTTGGTTGAGACCTAGGTTGGTTGGTTGAGACCTAGGTTGGTTGGTTGAGACCTAGGTTGGTTGGTTGAGACCTAGGTTGGTTGGTTGAGACCTAGGTTGGTTGGTTGGTTGAGACCTCAGTTGGCTGGTTGGTTGAGAACTTGGTTGGTTGAGACCTTGGTTGGTTTAAACCTTGGTTGAGTGAGAACTTGGTTGGTTGAAACCTTGGTTGAGTGAGAACTTGGTTGGTTGAAACCTTAGTTGGTTGAGACCTTGGTTGGTTGAGACCTTGGTTGGTTGAGACCTTAGTTGGTTGAGACCTTGGTTGGTTGAGACCTTGGTTGGTTGGTTGAGACCTGGGTTTGTTGGTTGAGACCTCAGTTGGCTGAGAACTTGGTTGGTTGAGACCTTGGTTGGTTTAAACCTTGGTTGAGTGAGAACTTGGTTGGTTGAAACCTTAGTTGGTTGAGACCTTGGTTGGTTGAGACCTTAGTTGGTTGAGACCTTGGTTGGTTGAGACCTTGGTTGGTTGGTTGAGACCTGGGTTTGTTGGTTTGTTGAGACCTGGGTTGGTTGGTTGAGACCTCAGTTGGCTGAGAACTTGGTTGGTTGAGACCTTGGTTGGTTTAAACCTTGGTTGGTTGGTTGGGACCTTGGTTGGTTGACTGAGATTTTTGTTGATTGAGATCTTGGTTGGTTGGATGAGACCTTGGTTGGTTGAGACCTCAGTTGGCTGGTTGGTTGAGATCTTGGTTGGTTGGGACCTTGGTTGGTTGGTTAAGAACTTGGTTGGTTGAGACTTTGGTTGGTTGGTTGGTCGCTCTCTCCCTCCCAATCAGTTGAGGTGGTTCGGGCATCTGGTAAGGATGCCCCCTGGACGCCACCCTAGGGAGGTCCTTCAGGCATGTCCGACTGGGAGGAGACCCCGGGGAAGACCCAGGACACACTGGAGAGACTACGTCTCCCAGTTGGCCTTGGAGTCCTCCCAGAAGAGCTGGCTGTGGACAGAGATGTCTGGGCTTCCCTGCTCAAGATGCTGCCCCGCGACCCGACTTCGGAACAAGCAGAAGATAATGGAAGAACGGATGGAAGAATCTAGAGGATTACCTTTTTCTGCTCAGAACATCACAGAGTTTTATTGCATCTGTTCGATTCTTCTTGGGTCTGGGCAGCTCGAAGGGGGGGAACTCTCCCCGCCTCTTCTTACTGATGTCATCATCTCCTCCCTGGACCTCCCAGGTGAGCTGGGTCACAGGTGTGAACTCGTCTGAAGTGTTCCGATCCAGCCTGCGGATGTTGTGGCAGTACTTTGACGGGTCGTACTTCGAGGTCCGAGCCTTGGTGCCTTTCTGACAACTGAGCTGCAGGACAGGAAGAACTCGGCCAAATTTACTGACGACCCAGTCCTAAAACCAAAGAAAGCACACAGAACCAGTCACTATGTTTATTTGTATTACATAAAGACAGCAATCAGACATTTTATTGCTCAAGTTACTGAGGTTCAAACTGCTCCGGCTGGCTCGCCAAGAAGGTTGAAGGGCATTTTTGCTTCAGAACAAAGAACAGACTCACAGAACAACATCTGCAGGGGATATATTGAACCTCACACAAAGAATCTTAAACCAATACTCCTCGTTTTGAATGCAAATGTTACACACATCTGATATCACTCGCTCTCGCTCAAGGCGGACGCCTTTTCCTCTCCCTCCCCTGTTCTCCTCTTCCTCCTGCTTTTTTGCTCTCTGTCTGTGTCTCAGACCTGTCCTGTTATGCATCTTCCTGACAAAAAATACTGTCATGGATCTGGTCAGCTGGACTTTCAACGCAATCAACAAAATATTTTCAACAAAGCGACAGGATCCTGGAGAGCCCCCATGTCCCGCTGAGACTCACACTGCAGGATATGTCATGGACCCGTGGGGGGTGTGGGAGCTGATGTGTCTTTAAGTTCTGTCTCAGGAGGACGCCATAGACGTTTATATTTTTGTATTCATGATAGCAGGGTTTCTGCTTTTTGGCATCAGCGAGTTCCTATGATATCGGCTTGAGAAAGATATCTGCAGCGGTTTCGGTCATGACAAAACTGCCAAGTCTGTGTGAAGGCTCGATTCCTGCTACAAGCACTCAAAATCAGCTAATTTATGAGACAAACCATAAGATGGAAGCGATTTGTGAGAATCACAGGCCACCTGCGGCTTCTAGGACTCGCCAGCATGTTGGAGACAACCTTGGAGTGACGGACCAGTGTAATGCCCACTAATCTGGCCATTTTGGAACTTGAAAGTACCAGCAGGACTCAAGGCTGACAAGAAAAAACAGTCTGCTTGAAGAAAATCAACAACTATGTCTTATCTGAATCTGATTCCCCTGTTTGGCCCCAAAAGCAGGCTGACTATCAAATTTCTCCTGGGACACGGGTCAACTAAGGAAAATCTGTGTATCGCAACTACCCCCGATAAACTCGGCAATTTAGAGCAGAAAAATCCACAAGATGTATTTGGGTTAACAAACGTTAAGCTGTAGTGATGTAATATTTTCATGTCGTTCTTCTGAGATTGTATTAAACTACATTTGACACCTGATCATGTGATTTGTTTTCAGTCTTGTCCAGAAACTCAAATCCTCAGAGTTTGAAAATCTTGAGTGAACTTTTTAATTATGTCTGAATTTCTGATTAAAACTGCTCCGAACCTAAAAACATTCAGCACGTCCGGCTCGTTCAGGTCTGGACTCAAACAGGAAGTACAGGATGAACGAACCTTGTGTCCCGGTACTTCGGTTCCTGGTACCGCAGCCTTCATGGTGAAGTTTTCCACTCCTGCTTTGCTCAGCGTGTCCAAAAGCTTCTGCTTCTTGTTTTCAGCTGCAGATCGATGGAGACGCTGCTCTGCTGCTTCCTGCCGCTCCTGAGCCAACCTAAAACATCAGAGCATCACAAATTACTTTTAAATCTTTAGTTACGCTCAGACAACGGCACCGGAGCTCAAACAGGTTCATTTGTTTTCTGCAACCATCAACTCCTCCTGCTCTGGCACAAATGTACAACTAAAGGCTTTACAGAGACAACAGTTTATAGATTAATAAGAAGGTACAATAGAAAACCATCCAGACTTCATAATAATACAAAAACAATCATGGTTGTATCAAGATAATTTTTTTTAAAATTGCGACCAACTGCTTACAGTATAACTAATCTGGGTAAGTATTAAAGGGAAGAACAGATTCTCTAAAAAGAGTCAAGGCAGATTTTCAGACCTGTGCAGGAAACTCTCTTTGGCTGCTTCAATCTGCAGAGTTCCTCCTTTCCATTTGGATTTGTTCAGAACCGTCAAACCTGCAGAAAGAACAGATTTCAGACTCATACCCAGAAAAATGTCATTTCCTGTGAAAACGCAGCGTGAACGCTGGTGGTCTGTTGAAATCTGTGAAGAAGCTGAAAGCAAGAGTTCGTTGTCTGTGGTCTGCTACCATCCTTGGCCAGGCCTCTCTTGAAAAAGAGATTTTTAATCTCAGTGAGATCTACCTCGTTAAATAAAGGTTAATAAAAAAAAAGAAAAGGCTAGCTAGAAGCTGAAAGTTGTAAAATGGTAACAAAATACAGCAGAACAGTAGCTAAAAGCTAAACATAGCAACAGCATCAGGACAATTTTTTTTACCTTAATGCGTTTCTTTGGGTAAAAAAAAATTGTAAATAAAACTTAAATGTTTTGAAAGTATTGATTGAGGGAATGAGGCAAACGTTTTGTTTTATGAATGGCTAAAAGTCTGCAGAAGTTAGATAAAAAAAAACGTTTCTCCATGCATCCATCCATTATCTTTAACCCGCTTCTTCCTTTTTGGGTCGCGGGGTCACTGGTGCCCATGTCCAGCAATCACTGTGCGAGGGGCGGGGGACACCCTGGACAAGTCTCCAGTCCATCACAGGGACATGTAGAGACCATCAACACAAATACTCACACCTAGGAACAATTCAGAGTTACCATCAGTCTAACATGCATGTTTTTGGTCTGTGGGAGGAAACTGGAGTACCCGGAGAAAACTCCGGCATGCACGGAGAGAACATGCAAACTCCACCCAGAAAGGTCCCCAGACCGGGATTTGAACCAGGAACCTGCTCGTTGAGAGGCAGCAGATCAACCAGTTGTTTTCAGAAAAGAAATGTATGTTTGGCAGCGATTCTGGTCAGAAAATGTACAAAATTTTCTTCACTTACATTTCTTCAGATCAGCGTCTGAAATGTTGATATTGATGTAGCCGAAGGTTTTATAAGGAACACCTGGAGATAAATAAATATAAAATGGATCAGTTTCTGTATGACACCGAGGACGCGATGCAGGTGGTTCTGTTTAACATCTGTTGTGTGTCTCCGGGTAAATCAGATTCCTCACCGTCTTCGCCCATCCTGGTCCGCAGCTCCACATCTTTCACCTCCCCAAACTTTCCAAACCGATCCTTCAGATCCTTCTGGGTCACTTTGTGGCTCAAGCCGCCCACGTACAGCCGTTTCATTGCTTCGTCTTCACTGCAAACAACATACATGTTATATGTTTGGCTTTTTATGACTTAAACCAGTTCAGTCCTTGTATCGGACCATTTACAGCATGTTTGCAGCAGTTTGATAAAAAATAAAAAAAAGTGCTAAAAACTTTGTTTAGCACAATCTAAAAGTTATTTTTGGTTTGTTTGAGATCCAAAAATAGAAAGTATCAGATATATGAGCTCAACTTAAAATTTATTAAAGAATCATCTAATAAACAAACTATTTTAATCTGCCAATATGCTTTACACAGTTATTATTAAAGTTATTGTTTCTTCTTTTGAAGACTCCTCCACTTGGTTTTACGACCCTTTAGGGAACCCAACCCCTGTTTTGGGAGCCTGTGTCACCGAACATCACTAGTTTATCGGATTGTTAATCCGATAAAACGTAACATCACTAGTTTATTGGATTGTTAATCCGATAAAACGTATTACCACGATAGCACACATGCACATGTATGGAAACAGATGAGTACAACCCTCAGAACGGACAGATGTGCAGAAAACAGCAGAACAAACTCAAGTGATATTTCAGCGAGAAGCTCAAACACAAAAATGACTGAAGAAGGGCATAAAAAACAGAGCAAAACAAAAACGATCTGAAAATTAAACAGACTTGTCACTAATAAAACCGAATCATCATACCAAAATTAGCAGTTTAATTAGTGAAGGACAGGAATAACATGAAAATCACAAATGTTTACCTCACATGGACCCAGCCGGTGCTACTATGTTCTGAGTCCGGCTGAGACTTCCTATTGTTGCAAACGTTCCGCTGTAATTACATTTTACAACAGGGTTCAAGGAAATCTTGTGAACTTTAAAAATAATTATAGAGCTTCAAAGTGATATAATTACAACAATAAAGGTGTCAGAGAAAGTTGTTATATTGAAAAAAAAAAATGAAATTATGGTTAATTATTTTCTTCCGGGACCATAGTTGGGTCATTTCATCTGTTCTGAGGAGGAGGGGGGGGATTCTGCTCATTGCAGATCGTTCATACTTGCTTTTCGTGTCTGGAGACGACAGTAAAACACATAAATATTAACTATAGATTAACTTTATTGACAAAATTGATAGTTTTTTTTTAAAATACATTATTTTAAATTAAAGTAATTTCATAAAACTCAATTTTCACCTCCATCCATCCATCCATCCATTTTCGTCCGCTTATCCGGGGTCGGGTCGCGGGGGTAGTAGCCTAGGGAGGCCCAGACTTCCCATAAAACTCAATTTTCACCTCCATTTTAGGCAAAAGTGGTACAGTCCGGTGAGCTCGAAGCTTCAACCATTCAACATTTCGTCTCTGAAAGAAACAAACGGAAAACAAATCAGGTAAAAGTCTTTTACTATCTATTAAAATGTGAAAACTGTCTATTTACAATTGTATTTTACTACGAACATTGCAAATTTATATTAAATATTGACATATACGTCGTGTTGTTGGTATGTCACAAAAAAGCGGTAAGTTCAAGTTTTTAAAACTACAGTACAGTTGTCTATTTTAGTTAAATGCGTCTTTTTTTGGCGACTTTTATCATGCACCTCAGACCATTTTCTACTAAACAGTCGAGCTCGTCCGAATAACAACTTTAAAAAATATACTGACATCAGCCATAACATAATGACGGTAGTTCTCTTTTCGCTGCTGAACCCGTCCTGGCCCCGTTGAGGGTCTAAATTCAGTACAGTTAAATTAAATTTATTTATATAGAGCCAAATCACAACAGTATTCATCTCAGGGTACTGTACAGAAACATTCACATACTGGTACTTGAAAGGAAGTTAATAACACTATTTATCTGAGGAGCAGCTGCTTTGACTTTAACTCCATCACAGAACTCTCATTTTGAACAAGCACGAAGGCGACAGTGGAAAGAAAAACTCCCTCATGAGGAAGAAACCTTTAGCAGAACCAGGCTCAGGACAAGTAGCCATCTGCTTCAACTGGCTGGGTTTGGAAGGAACAGATACACAATGGCAGGTCAAGAATCTCATCTTAAGATAGAAACAATATCAAATGCCAAAATGCCAAAATCATCAGTATTAAAACAATAAAAGACCTGAAATATTTCAGTTGGTGTGCAATGAATCTAAAATATATGAAAGTTTCATTTTTATCATTACGGTGTATGAATGTGTGTAGCATGCTGGTGAAGATTCTCAGTCGTCCAGGACATGATAAAATCAAAAAAGGCGTTCAATACTAGCCTGGTCCTCGCCTTCCTGCACAGCTCCGCTCAATTCTCATTTCCCTTCACTGCACAGTCTGGGACTTCTCTCATTAACAACCATTTCTCCGGTAGATTTTTGTTCGGACCAATCAGAGAACAGAAGGGACGGAGTTTTGGACCCTAACCCACGCCCCCACCTGTCCCAGCGCGCAGAGCCCTATAAAAGGGCTCTGCCAGCGCGCAGTCAGCGAGCACCGGCATGTTCTCATTCAAAGCGATGCAAAGCGATGCAGAACTGTTTTATATGTGACACAAATTTATTAATTTCCCCTTCTTAATCCCTTATCTGGAGTTTTCTTTTGTTTTTTGGGCCAAAAGTCAAGTGATCGCTCGCTCCCTCCTCCTTCTCTCCCTCCGCTGAAATGAACAAGGAAATGGCTGAGGTTGTCACGAGAATTAAACTCGGGTTTTACGTTGCTGCCCGAGTCCCATCAGATTTTCTGGTCTTCTGGTGAGCTGGACCAGCGATCCATGGTTTTATTGTATTTTATTAAAACGTTTTATTAACATATAAACACAGAATTTCCAGCGCGGCAGCCGGCAGCAAGAGAAAAGCTGCAGGAGGCGGAGCAGTTGTCAAGTTCACCAGAGCACGGGGGGTGGCTCTGAGGGGAGGGAGCAGAATGCTTTCCCTGTTCAAAATATCCAATGGTTTTGTTCCTCAGCAGAGCCCACGCCTCCAGCAAGAATCGTTTTAAAATGGAGAGATCCCAGACCCTAGTCTGAAGCGAAGTGAAGGACAGGGTCTGGTTTTAACCAGGCTAGATTATAACCAACAACTAATTAAAACCTCAAATTCAGTATGTCAGAAAATTAGAATATTGTGAAAAGGTTCAATATTGAAGACACCTGGTGACACACTCTAATCAGCTAATTAACTCAAAACACCTGCAAATGACTTTAAATGGTCTCAGTCTAGTTCTGTAGACTACACAATCATGGGGAAGACTGTTAACTTGACAGTTGTCCAAAAGACGACCATTGACACCTTGTACAAGGAGGGCAAGACACAAAAGGTCATTGCTAAAGAGGCTGGCTGTTCACAGAGCTCTGTGTCCAAACACATTAATAGAGAGGTGAAGGGAAGGAAACAATGTGGTAGAAAAAAGTGACAAGCAATAGAGATAACCTCACCCTGGAGAGGATTGTGAAATAAAACCCATTCCAAAATGTGGAGGAGATTCACAAAGAGTGGACTGCAGCTGGAGTCAGTGCTTCAAGAACCACCACGCACAGATGTATGCAAGACATTGGGGTTCATCTGTTGCATTCCTTGTGTCTAGTCACTCTTGAACAAGAGACAGAGTCAGAAGTGTCTCACCTGGGACTGCTGCAGAGTGGTCCAAAGTTGTGTTCTCTGATGAAAGTAAATGTTGCATTTCATTTGGAAGTCAAGGTCCCAGAGTCTGGAGGAAGAGAGGAGAGACACAGAATCCATGTTGCTTGAGGTCCAGGTTCAAGTTTCCACAGTCAGTGATGGTTTGGGGGCCATGTCATCTGCTGGTGTTGGTCCACTGTTTTTTCTGAGGTCCAAGGTCAACACAGCCATCTAACAGGAAGTTTTAGAGACTTCCTGCTTCCTGACCACCTTTATGGAGATGCAGATTTCATTTTCCAACAGGACTTGACAACTGCACACAGTGCCAAAACTACCAGTACCTTCTTTAAGGACCATAGTATCCCTGTTCTTAATTGACCAGCAAACTCACCTGACCTTAACCCCATAGAAAATATATGGAGTATTGTGAAGAGGAAGATGTGATACACCAGACCCAACAATTCAGAAGAGCTGAAGGTCACTATCAGAGCAACCTGGACTCTCATAACACCTGAGCAGTGACACAGACTGATTGACTCCATGCCACGCTGCATTACTGCAGTAATCCAGGCAAAAAGAGCCCCAACTAAGTATTTAGTGCTGTACATGTTCATACTTTTCATGTTCATACTTTTCAGTTGACCAAAATTTCTAATATTTTCCTCTTTTTTATTGGTCTTAAATAATATTCAAATTTTCTGAGATACTGAATTTGGGGTTTTCATTAGTTGTTGGTTATAATCATCAACATTAAAAGAAATAAACATTTGAACTATATCAGTCTGTGTGTAATGAATGAATATAATATACAAGTTTCACTTTTTGAATGGACTTACTGAAATAAATCAACTTTTTCATGATATTCTAATTTTATGACAAGCACCTGTATAATCAAAACATGTTCAGTTTATGGTTTTAGAAAATTAGGCAAACATTTTTTCTCACAAAAAATGTCAAATCATGTCATCTAGACAGATTCTTCTTTGAAGAAATGCTTTGTCTTTCATCTGAAATACTTTGTCAGTCTCAGGCCTGCCAACTAAATCGGTCATGTAAATATCATCTTATTACTTTATGTGGTTCAAGCCAGCCCGCTGTTTTTTTTTTTTTCTTTTTCAACTCAACTGTATACAATAGTCCCTCGTTTATCGCTGGAGTTTCCGTTCTTAGTCCCCCTGCGATAAGTGAAAAACTGCAAAGTAGGAATAATAGTACAAGTAGTAAGTAGTACGTAGTTCATTTTAGTATTATGTATATAATATGAAGGCATTTTAAACCCATCCCACACACTTGCAATATTCTAAACAATGTTTCTAAACTCCACATACTCTGAAAACGCACATAATGTCATGACTTCAGCTCTCTGTCTCCTGCAAGTGCTCTCAGCCATGCCCATTTCTCCGCTGCAGAGCGGAGATCATGACATGTTGCAGGGGGGAGGTTCTCCCTGCACCTGTGGGCGTACACAGGTGCAGCAGGTGCTAAATAATTTAAAATGATTTATTTTAAATAAAAAAATCCATGCCAATCATGCGGCTCATCCATCAATCAGCCAATTGTGTGTCATGTCCAATCTTACTTTGAAAAACTGCGAAAGAGCGAGTCCGTCATAAACGAACTTAGAAGTAGCTAAATGGCCTCACTTCCTCTTATCTGTCCAGCCTACTTCAACCAGATGTTCCTTCTCGAGCACTGAGATCATCTGATCATCTGCTTTTGGTTGAAGCTCAGAGGAGATCAGGCTTTTTCAGTCAGGGCCCTTAAACTTTGGAACGATCTGCCCATCAACATTAGACAGGCCTCTTCACTTCCTGTTATTACATCTGTTTTAAAAACCAACTGTTTTCACTGATTTCTTTTTACCCAGTGTGAGTTTTAGTATTTTATTGTTCTGTGTTCTATGTTTATTTTCATCTGATGCTTTTGAAATAATTAGCTTCATTGTTTAATATTTTAATCTCTGTCATTGTCTTGTGTTATTCAGCACTTTGGTAAAAACCTGTTTCTTTTAAATGTGCTCTATGAATAAATTTGACTTGACTTTAATTAAATACGCATGGTTTATGGAAAATACTCAATTACAGCCCACCAAGGCAAGAAGGATGACGGCACACTGCATCAGTCCAGAGTCAGCCAGATGTGAAAATATCACCCTCCAGAAGCACTGTTGCCACGGCAGCAGTAGTCTCCACGAGTATCTGATTTTTTCCCCCCATTAAATTACTGTAGAAAATATGTTTTATTTCAGTTTATTGCACTTTTCCACCTTCTGGCACATGTTTTGCAAGCTGTACTGTATTAGAGGTAAATGACAATATTCTCTCCAATTTATTTATTTATTTTTTGCCGTACACTTTTCATTTGGTGAAAAGATATTGGCACAGAGGATGTCTTGAATGGTTGGTGACATTCATTGTTCTCCCAGGGCTTCATTAGGTACCATCTTGCTTGAAGGGGAAACTATATTTACTCTGATTGGGTACATTTATCATCTCACTATGTGAGTGGTTGTCACGCATGTCCTCAGTGTGGAGGTGACCTCAACCCCAGTATTCTTTTGGTTTTCACCTTTTTATTTAAAGCTTGTTTTTTTTTAAGTGGGAGGAGCTACCTTAGAGTAATGATGAGGGGGCGCATGCTTTTAATCATGACTGTTGGAAAAGCTTCCATTAAGTAATGTCTGACGTTGAGATACACTACGTCCCTTATCAGATTTATCTGATGAATACAGTTTAACCTGTTTAAAAATTAAAAATGTAAATTTTTTGACTTCTCTCTTGCAAAACAGTTCTAGATTATAACCAGCCATGTATAGACCCTTGTAGTTTGAAAACAAATCAAGGCTTGTGTTTTCTTTATTTTTATTTGGAATGACAACAAACTTTTATACTTGCATTACCTCTAAATGTTAACTACTGTTTATAACTGAAGGACAAGAAACGGTTGACTTTCCCTACTATTTTATTTCTTTGCTCTTAGTGGAGCAATATTTTATATTTGGTGAACCTTGGGAGTTTGTTTAAATACTGACAATTTCAGCAGCGTAAAACAACACTGAAGACAACAATGATTACCCGACTGTATGTTCCTTCTTCATATCTGATTGTTGGTGGCACGGTTTTATACTGCTGCGGCTTCCCTGCGTACGTCCCTCTTCGGATGGTGCGCGCGCCAATTGCAAAACTTTGTACCGTGGTGCAAATATGCCAATAAAGATATATTCTATTCTATTCTATTCTGAAGGCAGCAGGACTATGTGCTTAAGTAATTGAGAAATAGCTGTGTAAAAGGAGAGTAGCTGAAAAATAGTTTGATAAGGATATATATTTATATGTATATGCATATATATATACAGTATGTATGTGTGTATATATACAAACCAGATTCAAAAAAAGTTGGGACACTAAACAAATTGTGAATAAAAACTGAATGCAATGATGTGGTGGTGCCTGCCAACATCTAATATTTTATTCAGAAAAGAACAAAAATCACAGATCAAAAGTTTAAACTGAGAGAATCATCATTTTAAGGGAGAAATATGTTGTTTCAAAATTTCACGGCGTCAACAAATCCCCAAAAAGTTGGGACAAGTCCATTTTTACCACTGTGTGCCATCTCCCCTTCTTCTTACAACACTCAACAGACGTCTGGGGACAGAGGAGACCAGTTTCTCAAGTTTAGAAATAGGAATGCTCTCCCATTCATGTCTAATACAGGCCTCTAACTGTTCAATCGTCTTGGGCCTTCTTTGTCGCACCTTCCTCTTTATGATGCACCAAATGTTCTCTATAGGTGAAAGATCTGGACTGCAGGCTGGACATTTCAGTACCCGGATCCTTCTCCTACGTAGCCATGATGTTGTGATTGCTGCAGAATGTGGTCTGGCATTATCTTGTTGAAAAATGCAGGGTCTTCCCTGAAAGAGATGACTGTCTAGATGTTCTAGAACCTGAACATAGTTCTCTGCATTAATGGAGCCTTTCCAGACATGCAAGCTGCCCATGCCACAAGCGCTCATGCAACCCCATACCATCAGTGATGCAGGCTTCTGAACGGAGCGTTG
The DNA here is from genome assembly GCA_038048925.1 of Garcialebias charrua. NCBI lineage: Eukaryota > Metazoa > Chordata > Actinopteri > Cyprinodontiformes > Rivulidae > Garcialebias > Garcialebias charrua. The sequence continues at coordinate 24,726 of JBBPBX010038775.1, forward strand.
ATAACAACTTGGGCTATCCTTGTCCTCTCTGGTCCGGATGACATGGCGTCCCAGTGTTCCATAAAGAACTTCAAATCGTGACTCATCTGACACAGAACAGTCTTCCATTTTGCCACACTCCATTTTAAATGACCCCTGGCCCAGTGCAAACGTCTGAGCTTGTGGAGCTTGCTTAGAAATGGCTTCCTCTTTGCACTGTAGAGTTTCAGATGGCACGGTGGATTGTGTTCACTGACAATGCTTTCTGGAAGTATTCCTGAGCCCATTCTGTTATTTCCTTGACAGTGGCATTCCTGTTTGAGGTGCAGTGACGTTTAAGGGCCCGGAGATCACGAGCATCCAGTAGAGTTTTACGGCCTTGACCCTTACGCACAGTGATTGTTCCAGATTCTCTGAATCTTTTGATGATGTTATGCATGGTTGATGATGATAACTTAAGTCTTTGCTATTTTACGCTGGGTAACACCATTCTGGTATTGCTGCACTATCATTCTGTGCAACAATAGTGGAATTGGTGATCCTCTTACCATCTTGGCTTTTGAGAGACACTGACACTCTGAGAAGCTCTTTTTAAACCCAATCATGTTGCCAAGTGACCTAATTAGTGTTAATTGGTCTTCCAACTGTTGGTTATATGCTCAATTTCCTTTTTCCAGCCACTTATTGCTACTTGTCCCAACTTTTTGGAGATTTGTTGATGCCATGAAATTTTGAAACAACATATTTTTCCTTTAAAGGAGACCAAATATTGGTTTTATAAATTTTTATGGTATGTCTGTGGGCTATCCAGACCATGTTCATTCAATTTAATGCACAAAATAATTCTTAGATAATAAAATATCCCCTTTCTAGTTGTGCCTTTTCTGACTTCCGTTCTGAACAGGCTGTTTATGATAAGGCCACGCCCTTCAAAAATCTGTTTACATTAACTCCGCCCTCCAAAGGGGACCCTGAGTCAGACCCAGAGGCAGACGCCATTTTGGGCAGGGCAAATGAGGCGCTGACGCGTCGCGTAGGCCGCTGAGAAACATCCATAAGTTCACCCTCCATGTTAAAAACTCTTCGTCTGACTCTTCGAAAACAAGCAATAAGGCTGCAGAGTAACACACTGGCTGCTAACTGCTATACACGCTCTCTCTAGCGGGGACCGCTTTTTTCACGGACCACATCCGGCGCGGACCGGATATGGTCCGCGAGCAGTCGTCCGGTTGATTTAAGAGCCCGTAAATAAGTTTTTTCGTTGATAGATAATTAGTTATTAGCGGTACTGCATTTTAACAACAACGAAACATCGAACTCTAGTAGCCATTGTGCTGAGATGAACTCAGGAAAAACAACCGTGACGTCTTTTATACTGAAGTGGGTGGAGCCGCACCAGGGGTTGCTAGGTGAGGGGCTGGACTCAGGTTGGGGTGGGTTGTCCTGGCGCTTGTGACATCACAAGCGCCAGGATTTGAAAACGAGACATTTATATCGCTGAAAAATAAATATACTTGGAGTAAATAAACCACTAGGTGCATTTTTTTGGCCCTAGGACTGTTTTTTAAAGAAGTACATAACCAAAGTTGAGTTAAAAAAACATTAAAAAGTGAATTTTGGATCTGTGGTCCCCTTTAAAATGATACGTTCTCTCAGTGTATTTATTCTCAAATTAATTTAACGGTGCAAAATCTTTGTTGATATACCGGTAAACTTTTTTCTCTGTAGAAATACTAGATATAACATTTTCTACAGTGATCAGTTCAGTGAAACAAATTATCCATTTTTAATGATGTTTTTGTAGTGGGCATGACCGTGTCCACTTTGATACACCTGTGTATTTTTTGAACTGTTCCAGAGATGACCTTTACTGACCTCTCAGTAAAGCAAGACATTTACCACAAATTATTCCATTAGTTGTAATCTGAGAACATAGTCACCAAAAGAGACTATTTCTATCTTTGATTTTATTCTAATGTAATCAAAAGAATAACTTTTGTCATTTTCATGATATATGTTATATGCTGTTATTCTTTTAATATGGAGTATTACTGTGTTACTTGACCAAATGAAAGTGTCTACTCAAAATATCTATGACAAAGTTGAATGAGGTGTCAGATTGACTTGCTCAGGAGTTGTTTTTGTTGAGTTCAGCTAAAATTCTCGTTAGCGTCGAGATGTCTCCTCTCTTTCAGACACTTTTCCAAAACATTCCTCTTTGTTATCTAAGCAGACTTGCTGTCAACCTTGAGTTTCCACTTCACGTTTTCACACTCCTCTTGGCCCACGGACCAATGAGGAAAGTGTGTTCTAATCTCAACATTTTTTGAGTAAAAGCGTTTGTTTCCGTGAACGCTTCAGAGTTTTGAAGGAACGAGTTAGTTCCTGTAGTTCCTGAGAGGAAGAGGGATGTGAACTTTCTCTTCAAGCTGTGGGACGTTTGGTCAAGAGCTAACGACCTTCGTCTTCAGTAAAGGCTGATAACATGTTTGTTATGAGTCCACTTGAACCGAGCGTACAAGCTCAGAACTTTGAATTAAATCCCTTTCTGGAATAAGTTATCTTGAGCCAAAAAACCACGACTGCCACGGCTTCTGCCGACGAAAGCAAGTATCACCGACACTGACAAGGTAAACACGTGTGGAGTCCAGCTTGGACTTGCGGGACCGACGACTCGTCAGTCCAAGGCTGATCACAGCTCTTTACCAGAACCGAGGCGGACGTCTTAAGGTAAAGGAGCAGCTGTTTGCTTACTGGAGGTGTGATGCTCATCAAACAGGCCCCCTCCCTCTCGGTTTTCAAATCCCGGTTAAAAACTCACTACTACTCCATCGCTTTCAATGCCAGCTGATGTGTACTGGATCGTTTGATTTATGATCTGCAATGTTTTTATGTTTTTCGTGTTGTACTTCATTGTATGTGTTGCCTGTTGCGTGTTTGTTTGTCCAGCACTTTGGTGGACTTGTTCCTGTTTAAAGTGCTTTATAAATAAAATGGTATGGTATGGTATGGTATGATATCTTAGCTGGACGCGTATGGAAGAGTGTCATCTGGTTTTATAAATGCAAGATAAACTTCCTCTCTTAACCTCCCAATTCTTCTTAAATCTTTCCTTATCTCCATTTCTAAGCTGGAAACTATATTTAAGCTAAAGAGCCCTCAGACTAAATATGTTTAACATCCAGTATTTATGTCTGTTGTGTTAAATTTAACTGTGCTGACGTTTTAAATTACAAGAAAGTGAAATCATGTCAATCAAGTGTAATGGTGTTAATTTAGTTGATTTATTTTAAATAAATGATAGTGTCTTTGACATATCAAACTAAGTTAACGTCTCTTGTCACTTAATGGCTTTATTTATTTATCCATCATAAAGATCACAGAAATATTGGGTAAACTGAAAAAGAAAAGAATCCGTGAAATTACTATTCAATCTGAATAAGTAAATTAATTAAGGATAAAGAGGTCAGCTTAATACTGACCCCTGTTAAAATCCTTTACATCTGGGTAGCACTATATGTGTTTAAAGGCACAATCTGGTGGCTCCCTCATGTTTACTTCATTTTTATTCAGTCTTATAGATAGACCTGCATCACAGCTACCCACCTACTCCTGCTGCACGCTGCTAGCTTAACACTTAACAATAAATTGCATGAATTAACACTTAACAATAAATTGTATGAATTAACACTTAACAATAAATTGCATGAATGAAGGCTTCTTCCCGACCAAATGAGTTGGGCCAAGCCTGCCGCTGAAAACCTGCAAGTGGAAAGTCTGCGAATTGCATGTGGTGCTATAGGCTATAATACTGCAACTGGATTGCTTAAAAAAAACTGAACCTCTAGCTCTAATTCTGCTTGTAAAAAGAGAAGCAATTAGTAAATTATTTGTACATATGATTGGTGAATTGAGGCTGCTGATGGAGCTCCATTATCACAAAAGTTGCCTACATTTGCATCAAAGCAGAGCTGTTTCATGTGTGCTGTGTCCCAGCAGGGCTGATGCTCAATTTTAGTCTGATTTTCCATTAAAAAAAAAAAATCCCATGAGACTTGCACTCAGAACTTTAGGGTTGGTAGCCATCATTAGTTTTAGTTGATTAGTGTTTAGAGTATGAATTACCAAGTGCCTAATAGCCGACAGTTTCTTATATCTGTTAACATTTGGATTATATTAGCATACCAGCCGATCGCATTCCTTAAATGCTCATTCAATCCATCAGTCCTCTCTTTATCATCTGCAGAAGATATGAAACACTGGTGCGTGACTTTTACCAGGAACAAGAAGGTTTGAGCACATAACCGTAGTGTTAGTCTTACTCCAGAGGATTGATTTCAACATTTTATTGGTAGTTTTTGAGATTCTTAATAATCGGACTGCATTTTGTCTTCAGGATCTTTGACAACAACTGAGGTCAGTTGTTTTTAGATGTTCCAAGATCTAAACATTGGAGTAGAGTTTATTGTGCTTTTGCAGAGGCTTTGTTTCATGAAATAATTGACCTTTAAGATCTGCTCAGACCTTAGAAAACCTTGAGGTTCTCTTAAAAACCCACTTTTTGGCTGAAGTTGATCCTGACAACTTGATGTTATCTGTACTTTATAGTATTAATTTAATGATTTTACTTATTTATTTTTATCTTTTTTTTATCCTATAAGATTTGTAGGTGTATTCTTTTATTCTTTGCATTGCCATTTTTTTCAGTACCACACTTTGGTGCAGCCATTGTTGTTTTAAACAGGGTATCCGCGGGGTTGTAAAAGGTAGTTAAAGGTAGTAAATGAAATTAACACAAATTAAGGCCATTAAAAAGTATTAAAAAGTAATAAATGTCATCTGACGAGGTATTAATTTTTTTTAAACCTACACAACTATATTTTTCTCATTCTGTTGTCTAAAAAATGTCTGTGAATTTATTTATCTTTTCTAATTTTATGTTCCGAGTAGGACCTTAGCTAAAACAAACAATGACGTCATATCGTTGGTCAGTGTGCGCTCACACCTACAGCTGCAGCTGGCTGAAAAGAGGAGCGCGCCTTGATCCTCTGACATTTAAGAAAAGAACCTAAACAATTATTTTTTAGCTCGAAATTATAGCAAAGGTGTGTCTCAGTCTAACGTTTTCTTAATAAATGCACCTTAATGGTTAAATCGGCTTAATTTTAAAAAAATAGTTTCGCTGCCTGTGTGCACCGTGAACGTGCAGCGGTGAGAAACAGGGAAGTGGATCGCGGCTCGTTTCGCCAACATTTAACAAGGAATGTACCTAAACAATTATTTGTTAGCTCAAAATTATATAGCAAAGGTGTGTTTCAGGCTATCATTTTCTTAATAAATGCACTTTAACGGTCAAATTAGCTGCATTTCGCTGCCGTGGTGCAGCTGGCTGCTGAAAGGTGGGGAGGATATGGCAGGCCGATTGAGTCATTAATAGCTAGTGAAGATTCTCTGTCATCCAGGACATGGTGAATTCTAAAAAGTGCAAGAAAAAAAACAATATACAGTAGTATCA
>JBBPBX010038776.1:0-22942 GCA_038048925.1 Garcialebias charrua
ATATGTATATATATATATATATATATATATATATATATATATATACAGGTAACCCCCGACCTACGACCCCATCGACCTGCGAACCACGGGACCTACGAACATATCATATTTAATAAAAATATGATTAAAAAAAAAAAAAATAATTTTTTTTTTGTGTTTAAATGTTCTTAATTTCATGTGTACATCACTTTGTTGCAGCTCTGGTTGTTTTAAAGGCTTTATAAATAATAATTATGATAAAAAAGATCATTTCTGATCATTTTTGAGCAATTTTTGAGCAATCTTGGGCAACAGGAAGTAGGTCTTCAGTTTACACGGTCACAAATTAATGTAGAACACCGGACGCTATTTTAGGTTCAGTCACTGGGGTCTCCGGTCACAAATTAATGTAGAACACCGGACGCCATCTTAGGTTAGCTGCCGAGAGCCGGACGAAGACTGGTGACCAGGATGGCTTCATATGGATTAATTACTAGCTGGAAACGTCTCTGTGAACTTTGTGGATGTCTCAGGCAGCAGCGGATTTATCGCCGATCGTGCCAGGCCGCCGTGCGAACACCTCCGGCCGGCCTGGCTACACCTCCGGCCTGGCTAGCTCCAGAGCTAACACTGGAGCTAACACGGGAGCCGGCCTTTTGAACACTGGTGACCAGGATCGCATCATATGGATTAATTACTAGCTGAGGACATGAGGATCCAACATGAGGACGTGAGGACATGAGGATCCAACATGAGGATGTGAGGACATGAGGATCCAACATGAGGACGTGAGGACATGAGGATCCAACATGAGGACATGAGAATCCAACATGAGGACGTGAGGACATGAGGATCCAACATGAGGACATGAGAATCCAACATGAGGACCCAACAGGAGGACATGAGGATCCAACATGAGGACGTGAGGACATGAGGATCCAACATGAGGACGTGAGGACATGAGGATCCAACATAAGGACATGAGGATCCAACAGGAGGACGTGAGGACATGAGGATCCAACATGAGGACGTGAGGATCCAACATGAGGACATGAGAATCCAACATGAGGACATGAGGATCCAACATGAGGACGTGAGGACATGAGGATCCAACATGAGGACGTGAGGACATGAGGATCCAACATGAGGACATGAGAATCCAACATGAGGACGTGAGGACATGAGGATCCAACATGAGGACATGAGAATCCAACATGAGGACAGGAGGACATGAGGATCCAACATGAGGACGTGAGGACATGAGGATCCAACATGAGGACATGAGGATCCAACAGGAGGACGTGAGGACATGAGGATCCAACATGAGGACGTGAGGACATGAGGATCCAACATGAGGACATGAGAATCCAACATGAGGACATGAGGATCCAACATGAGGATCCAACATGAGGACGTGAGGACATGAGAATCCAACATGAGGACATGAGAATCCAACATGAGGACTCTGAGCACGGAGCTACTGCAGCATAAAAACAACTGAAACACACGTGCACAGTGGTAACGTGCACCGCGCTGTTGTGATAATAATAATAATAATGAATTCCATTTATAATGCACTTTTCATTAATAAAAATCTCAAAGTGCTATGATTGTGATGAGCAGAACGTCCTCGAGAATCCAATATGAGGACGTGAGGACATGAGGATCCAACATGAGGATGTGAGGATCCAACATGAGGACATGAGGATCCAACATGAGGACGTGAGGACATGAGAATCCAATGTGAGGACATGAGAATCCAACATGAGGACATGAGAATCCAACATGAGGACATGAGGATCCAACATGAGGAGGTGAGGACATGAGAATCCAACATGAGGACGTGAGGACATGAGGATCCAACAGGAGGACGTGAGGACATGAGGATCCAACATGAGGACGTGAGGATCCAACATGAGGACATGAGAATCCAACATGAGGACATGAGGATCCAACATGAGGACGTGAGGACATGAGAATCCAACATGAGGACGTGAGGACATGAGAATCCAACATGAGGATCCAACATGAGGACGTGAGGACATGAGAATCCAACATGAGGACATGAGGATCCAACATGAGGACGTGAGGACATGAGGATCCAACATGAGGACGTGAGGACATGAGGATCCAACATGAGGATGTGAGGACATGAGGATCCAACATGAGGACATGAGGATCCAACATGAGGACGTGAGGACATGAGGATCCAACATGAGGACGTGAGGACATGAGGATCCAACATGAGGACGTGAGGACATGAGGATCCAACATGAGGACATGAGGATCCAACATGAGGATGTGAGGACATGAGGATCCAACATGAGGAAGTGAGGACATAAGGATCCAACGTGAGGACATGAGGATCCAACGTGAGGACATGAGAATCCAACATGAGGACGTGAGGACATGAGGATCCAAGGTGAGGACATGAGGATCCAACATGAGGACATGAGGATCCAACATGAGGATCCAACATGAGGACGTGAGGACATGAGAATCCAACATGAGGACGTGAGGACATGAGAATCCAACATGAGGATCCAACATGAGGACGTGAGGACATGAGAATCCAACATGAGGATGTGAGGACATGAGAATCCAACATGAGGACGTGAGGACATGAGGATCCAACATGAGGACGTGAGGACATGTGAATCCAACATGAGGACATGAGGATCCAACATGAGGACGTGAGGACATGAGAACCCAACATGAGGACGTGAGGACATAAGGATCCAACATGAGGACGTGAGGACTTGAGGACGTGAGGACATGAGGATCCAACATGAGGATGTGAGGACATGAGGATCCAACATGAGGACGTGAGGACATGAGGATCTATCATGAGGACGTGAGGACATGAGGATCCAAAATGAGGACGTGAGGACATGAGGATCCAACGTGAGGACATGAGGATCCAACATGAGGATGTGAGGACATGAGAATCCAACGTGAGGACATGAGAATCCAATGTGAGGACGTGAGGATCCAACATGAGGATGTGAGGACATGAGAATCCAACATGAGGATGTGAGGACATGAGAATCCAACATGAGGTCATGAGGATCCAACATGAGGACGTGAGGACATGAGGATCACACATGAGGACGTGAGGACATGAGGATCCAACATGAGGACGTGAGGACATGAGAATCCAACATGAGGATGTGAGGACATGAGAATCCAACATGAGGATCCAACATGAGGATGTGAGGACATGAGGATCCAACATGACGTGAGGACATGAGGATCCAACATGAGGACGTGAGGACATGAGGATCCAACATGAGGACGTGAGGACATGAGGATCCAACATGAGGACATGAGAATCCAACATGAGGACGTGAGGACATGAGGATCCAACATGAGGACATGAGAATCCAACATGAGGACCCAACAGGAGGACATGAGGATCCAACATGAGGACGTGAGGACATGAGGATCCAACATGAGGACGTGAGGACATGAGGATCCAACAGGAGGACGTGAGGACATAAGGATCCAACATGAGGACGTGAGGACATGAGGATCCAACATGAGGACATGAGAATCCAACATGAGGACCCAACAGGAGGACATGAGGATCCAACATGAGGACGTGAGGACATGAGGATCCAACATGAGGACGTGAGGACATGAGGATCCAACAGGAGGACGTGAGGACATAAGGATCCAACATGAGGATGTGAGGACATGAGGATCCAACATGAGGACATGAGAATCCAACATGAGGACATGAGGATCCAACATGAGGATCCAACAGGAGGACGTGAGGACATGAGGATCCAACATGAGGACATGAAGATCCAACATGAGGACATGAGAATCCAACATGAGGACATGAGGATCCAACATGAGGACGTGAGGACATGAGAATCCAACATGAGGACGTGAGGACATGAGAATCCAACATGAGGACATGAGGATCCAACATGAGGACGTGATGATTCAACATGAGGACGTGAGGATCCAACATGAGGATCCATCATGAGGATGTGAGGACATGAGGATCCATAATGAGGACGTGAGGACATGAGGATCCAACATGAGGACATGAGGATCCAACATGAGGACGTGAGGACATGAGGATCCAACATGAGGACATGAGGATCCAACATGAGGAAGTGAGGACATGAGGATCCAACGTGAGGACGTGAGGACATGAGGATCCAACGTGAGGACATGAGAATCCAACATGAGGATGTGAGGACATGAGAATCCAACATGAGGACATGAGGATCCAAGGTGAGGACATGAGGATCCAACATGAGGACATGAGGATCCAACATGAGGATCCATCATGAGGACGTGAGGACATGAGAATCCAACATGAGGACGTGAGGACATGAGAATCCAACATGAGGATCCAACATGAGGACGTGAGGACATGAGAATCCAACATGAGGACGTGAGGACATGAGAATCCAACATGAGGACGTGAGGACATGAGGATCAAACATGAGGACGTGAGGACATGCGAATCCAACATGAGGACATGAGGATCCAACATGAGGACGTGAGGACATGAGAAGCCAACATGAGGACGTGAGGACATGAGGATCCAACATGAGGACGTGAGGACATGAGGATCCAACATGAGGACGTGAGGACATGAGGATCCAACATGAGGATGTGAGGACATGAGGATCCAACATGAGGACGTGAGGACATGAGGATCCAACATGAGGACGTGAGGACATGAGGATCCAACGTGAGGACATGAGGATCCAACATGAGGATGTGAGGACGTGAGGACATGAGAATCCAACGTGAGGACATGAGAATCCAACGTGAGGACGTGAGGATCCAACATGAGGATGTGAGGACATGAGAATCCAACATGAGGATGTGAGGACATGAGAATCCAACATGAGGACATGAGGATCCAACATGAGGACGTGAGGACATGAGGATCCAACATGAGGACGTGAGGACATGAGGATCCAACATGAGGACGTGAGGACATGAGGATCCAACATGAGGGCGTGAGGACATGAGAATCCAACATGAGGATGTGAGGACATGAGAATCCAACATGAGGATCCAACATGAGGATGTGAGGACATGAGAATCCAACATGAGGATGTGAGGACATGAGGATCAAACATGAGGATGTGAGGACATGAGGATCAAACATGAGGACGTGAGGACATGAGGATCCAACATGAGGATGTGAGGACATGAGGATCCAATGTGAGGACATGAGAATCCAACATGAGGACATGAGGATCCAACATGAGGACATGAGGATCCAACATGAGGATGTGAGGACATGAGAATCCAACATGAGGACGTGAGGACATGAGAATCCAACATGAGGACGTGAGGACATGAGAATCCAACATGAGGATGTGAGGACATGAGAATCCAACATGAGGACATGAGAATCCAACATGAGGACATGAGGATCCAACATGAGGACGTGAGGACATGAGGATCCAATGTGAGGACATGAGAATCCAACATGAGGACATGAGGATCCAACATGAGGACGTTAGGCCATGAGAATCCAACATGAGGACGTGAGGACATGAGAATCCAACATGAGGACGTGAGGACATGAGGATCCAACATGAGGATGTGAGGACATGAGAATCCAACATGAGGACGTTCTGCTGCTGAAGGAGCTGGTGGCACCAACAGAACAAGAAGCAGAGTTTCTGGAGGATCTAGTGAATGTTACGGAAAATCATTTTTCATCCAGTTGAAATTATAAACGTCTTTACAGTCCTGTCCACGTGTGTCAAAGGTGTCCACGTCCACTCATCGTGTCCCAGTCCCACCGCTCATGCAGTTCACAGGGAAGCTGAGCTCTGGTGAATATTTCTGCAGGTCTTCCAGAGGAACATGAAACAGACAGTCCTTGAATGCAGCTGTGTTGAAACGGTTCCAGATGTTACACCCTCAGTTAAACAAGGTGCAGACGCGTTCAGACACTCAGCGCTCCAAAATAAATCATGTTGATGAAAGCAGCAGGTCCTCCAGTCATTTCTGCACCAGCCGAGACGGGGGACACCCACGACAGGACAAGTCCATCCCAGGGACACGGAGTCAACCATTTTCACTCACACCTGTTTTAATCTGCATCTGGTTCTGTTGTGTGTCAAAAGTACGACAACCAACGTGAGGTGTTGAGGTTCTACTGCAGCTTCACGTCTGCCTCAGAGGACATGTCTTCCTCTGGGAGACTCACGTCCTCTCAGACTCCTTGGACTTTTCCTTTAGATGAACAAAGTATTTACAGTAGACACAAGTAGATCATGGAACTACCATAAACTTTCTACTAGAAGAGTCCAGATGAAGTGAAAAGGTAAGAAATCCACCGTTGCTACTTCCCATGGGGCTTTTATCTGGACTCTTGGAGCTTTTCCCCACAGTTCATAGATAATGTGGAGATGGCAAACGTGGACAAGATCATGATGGAGGTCCCCACAAAGTTGGAAGAAGCCCCTCTGGGGGCCGCTCGCAGGGCCCTCCTGGTCGGGGAAAGCCTTTTGGTCGAAGGCAGCGTGGGCGTTCAGCGTCTGGGCTGCAGGCTCCATGTCAGAGACGAACCCCCGGCTGGAAGCTGGAGGTCTGGGTGGGCTGCAGCCTGAGCGGGAGGTTCCTGGGACCTGGGTCAGATTCTTCTTCTTGTCCATCCCTTTATAACTTTTCCAGGCAGCTCCTTTGAGACGGCGGCTGCGTCAATGACATTAAAAATAGTTTGTCTATACGCCTGCGAGGGATTATGCTGCAGATGTGTCTCGACTTAAGGCTGAGCAGCGTAACGCCCTGAGCTCATGGTTGACTCCCTAGGGAGGTGCTTTGGGCATGTCCGACTGGGACGAGACCCCAGGGAAGACCCAGGACACGCTGGAGAGACACGTCTCTTGGTCTGGGAACGCCTTGGAGTCCTCCCAGAAGAACTGGAAGAGGCTGTGGAGACAGATGTCTGGACCTCCCTGCTCAAGATGCTGCCCCGAGACCCGAGTCCAGAACAAGAGGAAGATGATGATGGGTGGATGATTTATTGTTTTGGATGGGTGTTTGCATGTGTAAAAAGCTTCTGAGATTCCAACAGGACATTGTCTTGAAATGCAGCAGTGAAGTCTACCTATGGACAAATCTGGTTGGCAGGCCGTAGACTGAAGAAGACCTCTGGATGGGAGACTAAACTGGTCCAGATGACACGATTGAACCTTTTGTTAATTGCTGCTACATAAAGGTAAACATTTACAAGTTATTCATAAATTATTTTACAGAGTTGACCTATTCACCTTATTCCTGGTGGTTCTGCTATCTAAATGATTCTGGTACAACTTGCTGTCAGACAGGAAGTAGCAGTCAGCTCTGGATGACCATGGTGGAGGAGCACAGACCACAGTTTATTTTAAAGTAATTTACTTTCAGTTAAGTACGGAAACGTATTGCATTCAACCATGATTTTTTTTTTAGCTAATGTAGTAATCATGTGATATTATGTAGTAAAAACGTGATAATTATGTAGTAAAAAGGTGATACTATGTAGTAAAAATGTGATACTATGTAGTAAAAACGTGATAATTATGTAGTAAAAACGTGATACAATGTAGTAAAAACGTGATACGTATGTATAGATGTAGCATTCGCGTAGCCAGTATTTTAGGAGGGGCGGTTCCTTTAAATATATAGTAGACCGACAAAATGCCACATGCCTCTTAGCACAATGGACAACGCGTCTGCTCTCCACTCCAACGACCCAGGTTCGATTCCGACCTGGTTGAACTTATTTAACTTTTTTTTTTTTATTGGATAAATAAAATAAAAAAGGAATTTGTGTTAACCACAGGCATATTAAGTCTATGGTGTTAACCGGTTCGACACAAATTCATTTTTTATTTATTTATCCAATAAAAAAAAGTAAAATAAGTTGAACCAGGCCGGAATCGAACCTGGGTCATTGGAGTGGAGAGCAGATGCGCACTCCATTGTGCTATGGGGCATGTGGCATTTTGCTGGTCTACTATGTATTTAAAGGAACCGCCCCTCCTAAAATACTGGTTGCATGAACGCTACATTTATACATACTCTTTCCACCTCTCTTAACACAGAACTTGTGTTGTGCGGGAGTTGTGGTCCCGCCTACAACTCCCGCACAACACAAGTTCTGTGTTACCTGTGGTTAACACAAATTCCTTTTTTATTTTAATAATAGTATCACGTTTTTACTACATAATTATCACGTTTTTACTACATAATATCACGTGATTACTATAAGCTCCAAAAAAAAAAATTCATGGTTGAATGCAATACGCTTCCGTAGTTAAGCAGATAAAACTCTACTTTTGTTTTGTTCACATTTATTTAACAAGCCATAAAGTTTACTACAATAGCCGTGCTGCGTTCAGGTACCTGTTGTGTTCAGGGCTGCAGAACAACCAGACCAAACTAACTCAGTGGCTACAACCAAGCCCGGATTTTCGCAGGGGCTTCCCTGGGCTTCAGCCCGGGGCCCCGGCACTTTTGGGGGCCCCGCCCCCGAAGGAAGTTTTTTTTTTTTTTTTGTGAACGGATAGTGTCTGAACTCAGTCTGCTACTGTTGGAGTTCAGTCAGAACTCTACGTGCCTGCTACGTGCTTGAGAGAGCTGTGTCTGGAGAGGAGCAGAGGGAGGAGAGAAGCCTGCAGCAGCGGAGGAGCGGAGGAGCACTGAACTCGTTAAGCGGTGACGTCACTCTCTGGGATCAAAGAGAGAGACGCTGCAAGTGCAGAGGCAGACAGTGTTCAGGAGTTCAGTGTGGTTAAGTCCCTGGACTCTTATATATCTAAATTCCTTTGGAAAAATAAAACTCCACGTATTAGTTTAAAAACATTACAGATATCTAAAGATACTGGAGGATTAGAACTTCCAAACTTTTCTTACTACTATTTAGCCAACAGGTTACAATATATATTAAAATGGTTAAAACCGAATGCATTAGATGAAACTTGGATAGATATAGAAGAAACTTTATGTAATAATATTAGGATTTCGGATCTACCATTTATTAGTACAGATTTAAAAAGACATGTCTGCTTTAAAAGTATCAGTATTAGCTCATCTCTTGGTGGGAGTATCTGAAAATGACAAAGTCTTTACTGTTCCCATGTAGACATACGCCTCTCTGGAACAATCCTGACATACAGCAAGAAAATAATATGTTAAATTTCCCAGGTTGGAGAATGAAAGGAATTGAATGTCTGGAACACATATTTGAGGGTATAGACTTTATTCCATTCAATAAATTAATGATACAATATGACATTGATAATAAATATTTCCTACAATACCAACAAATTAAGTCTATTGTAAAAAAGAAATTTAAGCTTAATAAAACATTGTTGGAAACACCAACATGTGTGTTAGAGTTCATTAATCTTCAACCCCCCAAATTATTATCTAAAATATACAAAAAACTGTCTAGAATCGATGACTCGATAACACTACCTGTTGAAAAATGGGAGTCAGATTTATCAATCAACTTTGAACAAAAAATTTGGTCTCAAGTATGTTTAAATACTTTTAAATTGACTAGAATCTCCAATTTACAATTAATACAATATAAGGTTCTCTATAGAGTACATTATACAGGTCAGCGAATGTTTAAGATGGGTTTTACACCATCTAACAACTGCTCACAGTGCAAAGGCAATATACCTGATGATTATATTCACGCACTCTGGTTCTGTCCACCCGTTCAGAGGTTCTGGGTACAGGTATGTGAAGACTTGTCTAAATGTTTGAAATATTATATCCCACTTTATCCATCTGTTTGCTTATTGGGTATCTTTGAAGATGTTATACTAGAAAAAAATACATCCTGTATGCTTTTCACTGTCCTATGCATTGCAAAGAAAACCATACTCCTAAATTGGAAAAATAAAAATCTTAGCATTAATCAGTATAAAAATCTTCTGTTAGATCATATTAGTCTTGAAACAGCATCTGCCGACACATCGGATCAATCTATTTGGCATTCTTTGATCGGCTCCATTACGTAGTGATTGTGGGGGGTCTGTGATCTGGCCTTGTGGGGCATTGGGGCTGGTGAGGGGAGAGGTTGGGGCTGCTTGGGCGGGGAGGACCCTGCCTTCGACCTGGGGAGGACCGGGGGGGTTCTGGGAGATGTCTGCTGGGGGCGGCATGCGGGCCCTCGGGTGGTCGGTCATGGGTCGCCGGTCGGTGACCCGGCTGTGCTTAGGTGGTTTCGGGGTGGGCGCCAGGAGCTTGGGATTCTGGGGGCGTGTTGTCCCCGGATCTTGGGCTCTGGCGGGCGGGTCGCCGGGCTATGGGCTGGCTCGCGCTCTGGTGCCCGGCTCTGGCCGGGGGCCCTCGGCTCGCTGGTGGGTTGGGGGTTCATGTGCTGGGGGGTTGGGTGTCTGGGAGCGTGACTGGTGGCCAATGGGAGGGGGCGGGTTAACCCAGCCAGGGTGTCTAGTGTGTTATGTGTTCTGAAAGTTGTTAATATGAAGGGTGGGTGTAGTATTTCTTCTGGGGTGGGGACTAAGTGGATGTCCCTGATGATGGTCTGGGACTATGCATGGCCGGTGTGCGGGCCCTGGTTGGGGCTCGCTCTCGGTGCTTCCTGGCTCTATCGGCGGTTAGGCGGGCGCTCTTGGCTGTGTCGTCCATGTGGGATTTTGTGTCTTCTTGGGCGGCGGGCTGACTGCGGTTCGTAGGGGTCGTGGCGGCCCTGGTGGATGTGGGCTGTTGGTTCTGCTGTTGGCGGCCCTCGGGGCCGTGTCCCTCTCTGGTCTTGACTCAATGGCCTGGCGGTCGGAGAGGTGTTTTCTTTTGCCTCGCTCCTTGGGTGGACCTTGGCGAACTGGGGGGGGGGTATGTAGGGTCAGCGGGGGAGCTGACTCGCTGCGGGAGCATTGTTCCTGCAGATATTTTCTCCCCATCCCTCACCACGCACCTCCGCCCTCTTCATCTCAAATTAATACATGTAGGGATTTTGAGACTCGGGTGTGCTGCAACGTTTTTACATCTCTGTTGTTCAGAACCACCTGGGACTCAATTTTATTATACACTTTAGACATTCACTCATAAACATCCTCATAAAAGTCACATATAGGGAATGGAATGAGCACTATGGTTATGGGTGGCGGGATGACATCACTCTCGCCCCCTGTGCCTATGCTCACTCACAATTATGCATTAGACATTAAGGGCCTGGGTTAGAGTTGGAGTGGAGGGGAAACTGGTATAATGCCAGCCTTTGCTCCTTCTCTTTCCTTTTTAAGTGCACTTTACAACAACACACACCAACAGCACATTTGGGGACGGGTGTGTGTGTGTCGGGGTCTAGATTTGTTAATTTCAATTTTATTTATTTATTTATTTATATATATATATATATATTTATATATTTATTTATTATATATATATATATATATATATATATATATATTTATTTATTTATTTATTTTTCTCTCACCCCCCTGGTTGCCTGGCGGACATTCTGGGGGTGGGCCGTCAGGGGTTGTCCTGGGATATGGGGGGGTTCGGGGCCTGGGGGTTCGCCGTGGGCGGGGCTGGCATTGCGCTCTCCCTGGGGCTGCTTGGGCTCGGGTGTCCTGTCCTGTCGGCAGGGAGAGGGTTGGGCCGAATCTTGGATGTCGGCTACTCTCCACCCCAGAATGAATGGGCCTACCTCCTGGGTTTGGGTATGGGCTGCCCCATGTAGGGGGCAGGTACATGTCTTGGACCTAGGGGGTATAGAGGGTGCATCAGGATTATGAATGGAACGTGTCGTTATTGTTTGTCTTTGTGTGAGTGAGGATGAGGGTGGGTCTGAGTGAGTGTGTCTGTGTATGAATGTCTAATTGTCAGGCTGGGATTTGGACTGCCCCCTCTCTGTTACATCTAAGGCTACTTGATGTCGCGCTCCTACCACGTGGCCCCCGGGTGGGTGTCCTTTTGCCTGCGGGCGGGCTGGGGGCCCTTGCTATCGCTTTCGGGGGTTGGGCGCTTGGGCGTGTGTCGGCTCGGCCTGGTGGCTGCCTGGTGGAGCTCGGGTCCTCTGGTCCTATCAGGTCTGGGCCTGAGGGGTGGGCGTCCCCGGTGCCCGGGCCTCGGTGTCCGGGCCTGAGGCTACGTCAGTGCAGCGGGCTCTTGCAGCGGGCTCCGGCGGGGGCCTGTGGGCTTGTCGCTGTTGGCCCCCCGGGGGTCATTATAGCCGTGTTTCTATCAAGGTTTCTAGCTGCGCATTTTGAAGTATCGCAGCAGAAAAGCTTAATGGAAACGGCAAAATCCGTATTTACTTTCTCAAGTTCGCCAAAAAGTTTATACGCTCGCTTGAGGTGGTTTTTGGGATCTACGAAAATGAGCAGATGCGCAAAACGACAGATGGAAACAGATTTTCCGACTCAGTTCTGCCGTAGCGAACATTCACGTCACGTGACGTTCAGCTGTTTCCGCTCCGGACAACATGTAACATCGCTAAAACTAGTTGGCATGACAGAATAAATACAACTTGCCCGATAGCAACACGTACCTGAAATATTCTCTCCATTTTGACGAGATGTGTGGCCGGGTTCTGTTTTCAACCGCTACTTCCTGTTTACTGTAGACATGCGCAGTGCTGACGTCTGACGTAATGACGCTGACGTCTGACGTAATGACGCTGTGCGTGGCTTGGTAGATGCGCTACAAGCCAGCAGATGGAAACACTTCTGCTTCGCATTAATTTGTATTTACATATTTGCGAGATTAAAAAAATTAGCTCAAAATTCGAAATGAAAATGGATGGAAACACAGCTATTGTGTGTGGTCACTAGTGGAGCTCGTCCGGTTCTCCCCCTTGGTTGGATCTGGGGAGTGGGCGAGTGGCTCGTCCTGTTCGGGTGGCCCTGGGGACTCTGGGCTCGGGGTCCTTCTTGGGGTCTTGGGCTTTGATCTCCCCTTCATCTGCCTCGGGCTTTGGGGGGACGGATCTCTGATGCTTCACAGTCGCTGCTAAATGTTCTATTGGAGGAACCTTATTCACTTATGCATGCTCACAACCACACACAAATGGATGCAGGGATGTATATGTAGATATCATATGCAGATATGTAGATGGATATGTGATATGAATGCATATGTATGTATACTGTATATATATTTGTAGGTATGGGTATGTTTATTTATGGAAATCTACTGCAAGGTCATGAATATTATTAGTCTATGCATGTATGTTTCGTTGCTGTGTTCTGTCATGTGCTTTGCAGGATTGCGGACGGAGGTTGGGTGTGTTTGCCTTGTGCTCTTTTTGTGGATAATTGTTGTTTTGTTGTCTTACTTTCTATCTTTTCTTCTCTCTATTAAAAAAATCATATCGGTGTGAGAGGATGGCTGTAAGGTGAGAAAGGAGGCCATCTATAAATGGAAATAATAATAATAATAATAATTAAAAATAAATAAATAAATAAAAAGACATGTATCCAACCTTCATCCCTCATCATTTCAATCTTCATCCAACCAACAAACATCCATCTAACCTTCATCCAGTCATCATCCATCTAACATCCATCCAGTCAGCAAACATCCATCCAACCGTCATTCAATCATCAGACATCCAGCCAACCATCAGACATGTATCCAACCTTCATCCCTCATCATTTCAATCTTCATCCAACCAACAAACATCATCTAACCTTCATCCAGTCATCAAACATCCATCTAACATCTATCCAGTCATCAAACATCCATCTAGCATCCATCCAGTCATCAAACGTCCATCTAACATCCATCCAGTCATCAAACATCCATCCAGCCTTCATCCAGTCATCAAACATCCATCTAACATTCATCCAGTTAGCAAACATCCATCCAACCTTCATCCAACCATCAGACATGTATCCAACCTTCATCCCTCATCATTTCAATCTTCATCCAACCAACAAACATCCATCTAACCTTCATCCAGTCATCAAACATCCATCTAACATCCATCCAGTCATCAAACATCCATCTTTAACATCTATCCAGTCATCAAACATCCATCTAGCATCCATCCAGTCATCAAACATCCATCTAACATCCATCCAGTCAGCAAACATCCATCCAACCTTCATCCAACCATCAGTTATGTATCCAACCTTCATCCCTCATCATTTCAATCTTCATCCAACCAACAAACATCCATCTAACCTTCATCCAGTCATCAAACATCCATCTAGCATCCATCCAGTCAGCAAACATCCATCCAACTGTCATTCAATCATCAGACATCCAGCCAGCCATCATCCAACCATCAGACATGTATCCAACCTTCATCCCTCATCATTTCAATCTTCATCCAACCAACAAACATCATCTAACATCCATCCAGTCAGCAAACATCCATCCAACCTTCATCCAGTCATCAAACATCCATCTAACATCCATCCAGTCAGCAAACATCCATCCAACCTTCATCCAGTCATCAAACATCCATCTAACATCCATCCAGTCATCAAACATCCATCCAACCTTCATCCAGTCATCAAACACATCTAACATCCATCCAGTCAGCAAACATTCATCCAACCTTCATCCAACCATCAGACATGTATCCAACCTTCATCCCTCATCATTTCAATCTTCATCCAACCAACAAACATCCATCTAACCTTCATACAGTCATCAAACATCCATCTAACATCCATCCAGTCATCAAACATTCATCCAACCTTCATCCAGTCATCAAACATCCATCTAACATTCATCCAGTCAGCAAACATCCATACAACCTTCATCCAACCATCCGACATGTATCCAACCTTCATCCCTCATCATTTCAATCTTCATCCAACCAACAAGCATCCATCTAACCTTCATCCAGTCAGCAAACATCCACCCAACCTTCATCCAACTATCAGACATCCATCAAACCATCAGACATGTATCCAACCTTCATCCCTCCTCATCCTCTCAACCTTAATCCAACAAACAGGCATCCATCTGACATCATCCTACCATCAGACATCCATCCAACCATTTTAAAACAACATCCAACCATCAAAGATCCATCCATATACTGTATCAGCCAACCACTGAACATCCATCATACCTTCATCCAACCAATAAACATCCATCCAACCTTCATCCAACCATCAGATATAATCCAAAATCATACAACCAACAGGCATCCATCTGACATCATCCAACCATTTTAAAACATCATCCAACTATCAAAGATCCATCCATATATCAGCCAACCACTGAACATCCATCCAACCTTCATCCAACCAATAAAAATTCATCCAACCTTCATCCAACCATCAGATATAATCCAAAATCATCCAACTATCCAAAATCCATCCAACCATCAAACATCCATCCAAATTTCTCCCAGCCATCAAACATCCATCATCCAACCAACATTCATCTTTCTGTCAATGACAAGGAGCTGGTGTCTGTGTCTAACAGTAAGNATGGGGGGGGGGGGGGGGTACCTGGACAGGTCTCCAGTTCGTCTAGGGACACAAAGACAAACAAGACAAACACATACAGTATTGAGTTTCTCTCACCCAGAGACAATTTAAATACAGATGAACAGTTGGTATGACCAATAAAGTATTGTTCATTATTGTTGTTTTTACAATGTTGTTTATGTAATTTTTACATGTTATATGTATGATGTTGTTGTTTATGTCATGTTGTGCACATGTTGATGTTGTTGTTTATATCGTGGCGTTATTGCTTGTATAGTGTTGTCCATAAATCCATCAACTTCCACTTGTTCTGGAATTGTTGGGGGCAGCAGCTTGAGGCCCAGCCATCTCTGTCCACAGGCAATTTTCCAGCTCTTCTCAGAGGTCTAGTGTCTTTTTTAGTGTTCCCAACCAAGAGACATATAGTTTCTCCAGCATGCCTTGGGTTACCCCGGAGTCTCTTCCCAGATCAGACATGTCCGAAGCACCTCCCTATAGAGGCAACCAGGGATGCCCAAACCACCTCTGCTGGCTCCTCTCGATGTGGAGGAGAAGCGGTTCTACTCCAAGTCTCTCGCAGATATCTGAACTTTTTACCCTGTCTCTAAGGGAGAGTCTAGCTATACCCTGTGGAGGAAACTCATTTCAACCGCCTGTATTTGCTATCTCATTCTTTCAGTCTTTACCCAGAGCATGGCCATATGTGAATGTAGGAACATTAACTGACAGGTACACAGAGAGCTTTGCCTTACAACTCAGCTCCCTCTTTACCACAACAGACGGCGTCCGTCCACAGAGTCCACAACACGCAGACGCTGCACCAATCCATCTGACAATCTTACTCTCCAATTTTCCCTCACTTGTGAACAAAACCCAGAGATATTTGAACTCCTCCACTTGAGGCAGAACCTCACCCTAGACCCGAAGAGAGCAGTCGACCATTGTCCAACTGAGGGCCATGGCCTCAGATTTGGAGGTGCTGATTCTCATCCCAGCTGGTTGACATTCAGCCGCGAATCGCCCCAATGACAGTTGAAGATCATGGTACGATAACGCCAACAGGACCACATCATTTGTAAATAGCAGAGATGGAATCCTGAGTCCCACTATATCAACCCCATACACAAGCTCAGGCTCCTTCCCCACCAGAGTGGTTACATTTCACGTTCCAAGGCCAGCTTTGGTAAGACAGGGTCAGAGTGTCAAGGCTGCCGCCTTTGGCCACGGCACATGGTGTCATACACCCGACTCATATGGCCCCTCCTGCAGTTGGTGAGCTCACAGGAAGGCAATCCCATGTTGCTCGTTCAGTCTTAGCACGAACGAGCCACATGGGTAGAGCCCCGGTCACCAGGTGCTCACCGATGAGCCCCTCCCCGCAGGTCTGGCTACAGGATTGGGGCCTGTTATCCCATGACTGGGCAAGGGACACTGACCTCCTTGTTATTTCCTGTCCATATAAGTTTTCTGAAACGCTCGTTGTCTGGCCTGTCACCTAGAACCAATCTGCCAATCTGTTTAGGTGGCAATTCGCAGAGAGTTGTGTGGTTGAGTTACCACAGCATGTCAGGCAGGCTCCCTCTCTCTCTGTTTTTAAGTCCCGTTTGAAAACACACTTTTATTCCCTGGCTTTAGATCCAGTGCGAGTTGTTTTTATCTTCATTGTGAAGGATTTGGCGGTGTTCAAAATGATCCAAGCACATAATTCCAGGAGTCTTCACCTTAGTATAAAATATTTAATTGAGCAGAAGTTAAAGTACGGTATGCAGATTTACATAATCAGAATGCATTTTGAGGAGCAAACAAAGCGAACCTTTATGATGTCCACCTGGAAGTTTGTTCAACGACTTATTCTTCGCCTCCATTATTTATAGTTTGTCAAGTCCCACCCCCTCCGAGGCGGACCGACTTTCAATTGGTTTAGATGTTGAGTGACATTGTGAGTGACATCGTGTGTCAGCCACTCATGTGCAGATCCTGTTATTATGGTAACTTGAAGGCCGCAGACTTGGCTGCATTCCTTTGTGATAACGGATGATTTATGAATGTTGTTTTAAGCAGAGAAGCACATACTATCAACTGTTCACTTTGGCTCTAATGGTCTACATTAAAAAGTGTTAACACACTCTTATTTGTGTCTAATCATTAGTGTGAGAACTATGAAAGACTACATCACTGACTGTAATTAGTCAATTTGTATAAAGTATAAAGTATATATGTGTTGTGATTTAACTTTATTTATGTTAATCAATTGTGTGGGCCTTTTGTCGAGCTGCAGCATGTGCTCAGCTCTGCTCTGCTCAGAGAAAGAGGAGGACTCTTCCCTCACTGAGAGTAGAAAGTAGCTTACCTGTGTCTGGCTTCACTTAGAATGTTTGATTAGCTTGTAATTATATCAATTGTGAACTTGTAAGCTTATCATTAGTAAATGTGAGATTATATGTAAAACATAAAGTAATTAGTGAACACTCTAAAATGAATACAGGCCTGTAAATAGAATAAATGAAGATATGCACACACATTGATATTACATTGAATTACATGATATTCAGTAATAAAAAGAAAACTGTTGATGTTCCACTCAAAATTGAGGATGTTGAGATTTGTAGAGTGAGTGAGGTGAAGTTTTTGGGTGTTATCATTGATGACAAACTGACATGGAAACAACACATAAATTCTGTAAGAATAAAAATAGCTAAATCGATTGCAGTACTGTACAAAGTCAGAGACCTATTGAATGATAAAGCTCTGTATTTGTTGTATAACACAATCATTGTTCCACACTTAATCTATTGTATTGATGTTTGGGGGAATGCGTGTAAAACAATCACAAAGCCTATTTTTGTATTACAGAAAAGAGCTGTAAGAATTATCACTAGAAAACATTACCGTCATCCATCAAGTACATTATTTTATCAACTGAAGTTATTGAAGTTCCATGATTTGGTAGACTATAATATTTTATCAGTTATGTATAGGGCTCAAAATAATGCATTACCTTTAAATATCCAAATGCATTTTGTTAAAAGACAAAGTTGTTATAATCTTAAGGGGACAGAGATGTTTGTAAAACCACAATTCAGAACTAGTTTGAAGGGACGTTCTACCTCAATCCAGGGAATTAGATTATGGAATGGCTTGGAGAATGTAGTTAAAAATGCCAAGTCAATGTTTACATTTAAGAAAATGATCAAAACGAATGTGTTAAAAAATATATATGAAATAGCGTAATGTGTATTGTATTAGTTAGAAAATTAGAAAGAGTTAGTCATTTTGTACTGTTGGTTGAAGATTATTATTGTTTAATCTGATTGTTGGAAAAAAGGGGCAGATATAATAAGATTTATTCTTCTTTCTGCTACCTTTCATTTTTTTATATTTTGTACATTATCATTTATGGGATTGTCTTGTATTGTTTCTTTTGTAAAAAAAAAAAAGAACAAATTTAATAAACATAAACATTGTATAAAATGCATCATCAGTGACGTTTCAAAGCTTGTAAAGAGATATATAAGGGTATAAAAAGCTGTAACATCCAACAATTGTGTTTTTATTATTTTAGTCATTTAGTGTATTATTCTTATTACTGTATTCTTACTTTGCTCAGCTGCAGTAACTCCTCAGTCCTCCAGGTGGAGGTGCACATCTTGTTCTGCTATCGGTTGAAGTAGAAGAAGAACTGGGCTACTTGACACAGTGCGCATGCGCAGATTTGAAGTTTGTAGCAAATGCAGTCACCATCACAGATTATATCTATGGTCACCATGGTTCCGCTCCTGTACAGCTTGCTCAGATTGTGATGCTCCGACTGCTCCCCCGGAGGCTCCGGCCTCCCTCTGCGGCCTCAGGGCGCTCCTTCAGCGGCCTTCCTCCGCCGCTTCCCGCCGCTCAGGTCCGGTCGACCTTCGTGGACTTCTTCCAGGATAAACACGGACACATGCTGGTTCCGTCGTCTCCCGTCCGGCCCAGAGGAGACCCGAGTCTGCTGTTTGTCAACGCCGGCATGAACCAGGTCAGTCTGGGTCTATAAGGGCTCCGGTCCGATCCAGGATAACCTTTTCAAATAAGAGTGGTTTAATCTAGATCAAATATTTTCAAAATAAAAGTCTCATCTGATGTAGCTGCCAGAGGAACCCGGTCCAATCAGAACCTGGGAAACATCAAACAACGTAAAAATGAATAGTTGTTGAATAAATCTTTGATTCAAACCGTGCTACATCGGGGTCGAACCAAAACCGGGACGGACCAGGACTATAAAGGTCAAAGGTCACATTCAGTGAACATCGGCTCACCTGCGGTCACCTGTGGTCTGAGGACCCGGGAGGTTCTGTCCAAATGGGTTTCTGTGTCAGTTTTTTTTCTATGTGAGGTTCATGACCCAAACACCTTCAGTCATGAGCATCTCATGTCTGGTTCTGAAAGTGTGACCACAGAGACCTGGGCCCAGTTGAGGCTCTGCAGTCCAGAACCTACAGAATAATTTTAACAACCCATCAGCCGAGCTGAGTGGGTTGACCTTTCTGATCCCTGTGCTGAGGAGCGGGCAGGTTCGTTTTATTGGACCAGGAGGGGGGTTCTACCAGAACCAGGACTCATGTCCGCAATAAATCCAAACCTGGAGACAAACGGGGACGACGACAGTTTGTTCTCCAGCTGTCCTTTTGTTTCTGTCAGAAATCAATTTTTAAGAACGTTTTGTCAACAGATTTATTTGGACCATGACTTGTTGATGACAGAAATCATCAACAGAACATCTGGACCCGGTGGGTGACGACCCGAAGGATCTCGCTCTATTCATTCAACCTTTATTTAGTCAGGTTAATTTCATTGAGCCTCAAGGACTCATTTACAAGAGAGACCTGTCTACAAACTAAAGAATGATGACAACAGCAACAGTAGAATTTCCTTAAACAATCAACAATAGACAAACATAAGAGAGAAATACAGATTACATTTTTTTTAACAAGTTAAAACAAAGATATCAAAGTAGCAAAACAGACAGATTATAAGGCAGATGTAGAAAATCAAAAACAGGAACATGTCTGCATTGGTTTTTGCCAGGATTCCAACAGATTCTTAAAGCCATTTAGAGAGGTCAAGGTCGAGAGCTTCAGATCTTTTTGTAAGATATTCCAGGAAGCAGGAGCAGAGAAGGCCCTTTTGCCAAGTTCAGTTCTCACTGACGGAACACTGCAGGTAATCATGTCCTGAGAGTGCACGCTGTAGCTGCACTCACGCAAAGACATGTAGGAGGAGATGTATGAGGGCAGCAGACCAAGAAGTGATTTAAAGATGAAAATGTACCAGTGGAAGAGTCTGCGTGAGGTTAATGATGTCCAGTTAACCAGTGAATACAGGGTGCAGTGGTGGGTACGATAATCACAGCCAGTTATGAATCTTAGTGCACCATGATAGACAACATCCAACATCTGCAGGGTGCTTGTAGGAGCATTCATGTAGAGAATGTCACCGTAATCAATGGAGGGAAGGAAAGTCACAGATACAAGGCGTTTCCTAACATTCAGTGTTAGACATGATCTGTTTCTGAAAAAGAAACCCAGTTTAACTTTCAGTTTCTTTACTAGGTTTTCCACGTGGAGTTTAAAAGAGAGATGCGAATCGACCAGGATACCCAAATATTTATAGGAATCAACAAACTCAATAGGGACACCATTTGAGGATAAAATCAGAGGAAGAACTGCTGGGACCGACTTCCTGTTTGAAAAAAGCATCCCTTTGGTTTTATCAGCATTTAGTACAAGTTTGAGATGGAACAAATCTGACTGGATGATGTCAAAAGTGGATTGCAAAAACTGGAAAGGCTTTAGCTCGACAGTAAACAACTGTGTCATCAGCATAGAAGTGTAAGGATGCATCAGGGATGCTCTAACCTACATTACCTATGTAGATTGTAAAGAGGGTTGGTCCTAAGACTGAGCCTTGCGGTACACCATTTGTGGTATAATTTCAGTTTGCTTAAAGAACCTGACTAAAATCAGCCAGGATTTAATGTCCAGGATTTGTTTGTGTTCCGTCTGTCCCGGTTTCAGTTCAAGCCCGTCTTCCTGGGAACCGCAGACCCCCGCAGCGAGATGGCCCGGTACCGTCGAGTGGTTAACAGTCAGAAGTGCGTCCGAGCCGGCGGGAAACACAACGACCTGCAGGACGTGGGCCGGGACGGGTACCACCACACCTTCTTCGAGATGCTTGGAAACTGGTCCTTTGGAGACTACTTCAAGGTGGGAGGAGCTCTTTCAAATATGGACACTTCCTGTTAGAGGGGACGGAGCCTCACTCTGTAAATGTGTATAATCAGGAGGAGGCGTGTGGGATGGCGTGGAGTCTCCTCACTGAGCATTATGGGATACCTGCGGACAGACTGTATGTCTCCTACTTTGGCGGAGACGCCGCCTCCGGACTACCAGCAGACGAGGAGACCCGACAAATCTGGCTGGACCTGAGGTCAGTTCAGTTCTGACTGCAGCCACACTTCAGCTTCTGGTTCTGACTGTGCTGACCGGGTCTGTCCTCCCCAGGGTTCCTCCTGCTCGAGTCCTGCCCTTTGGACTGAAGGACAACTTTTGGGAGATGGGAGACACAGGTCCCTGTGGTCCCTGCACCGAGATCCACTATGACCACGTGGGAGGACGGGACGCCAGAAGTCTCGTCAACGCAGACTGTCCGGATGTGGTGGAGGTCTGGAACCTGGTCTTTATCCAGTACAACAGGTCAGTGTTCACACCTAGAGCTTTTATAGACCACAAGACCAGTTCAGACTACATGAGTCTCGGTGTTGAGGGTCCACTGGGCTTAGCTGTCGGTATGTTGCAGGGAGGTGGACCAGAGTCTTTGTCTGCTGCCCCAGTTCAGCGTTGATACTGGGATGGGACTAGAGCGCCTGGTGGGCGTCCTGCAAGGCCAGCGGTCCAATTACAACACAGACCTGTTCCTGCCACTGCTCGACGCCATCCACCAGGTCCGTGCAGGTCCACGGTCAAGGTCAGGGGTCTGCAGCCTGCGGCTCTTTGGTCCTTGGTCTGCGGCTCCTTGAAGCTTTGACCAAACATAATGCAAAATGTAAAGTCATTGGTTTTTAAAGAGAAATGGCAAGTTTTAGCAGTTATTCTTCAAATGTTTAAATGAAATTGGCGAAAATAATGAGAAATGAGAAAATAATGCTTTCGCTATACTTCATTTACCCAACATCCGGCCTCAAAGTGGGATAATTCTCTCAAATCCACCAGAAAGTCTTTTGGAATAACTTTAGGACAAGTTGCCAAGAAAAAATATGCTGTCTGCATTATAGATGTAGATATAGATAGATAGACCTAATTAAATTTAAAGTAAATACAAAAGATGTTTTAAAATAAAAAAAATTATGTCACATTGACATATCTAACAAATGTGCCTATATTTAGACAAATAAAGATAATATTTAAATGTATGCTTTATTACTTTAAAGTGGATATAATTGTTATTATTATTATTATTATTATTATTTTAAAGGAACAATCAAAAACCTGCAGAGTTCAGAGTTAAAATATATTTGGTAAAATTGG